>BHFT01009182.1:0-47748 GCA_004320025.1 Laticauda laticaudata
CCCCTCTTCCCCCCTCCCGTTACATATGGCAGTCGAAAAGATGCAAAGCAATAGCAGAAGATCTTGAAGGCTGACAGATGGTTAGTTGAAGTGAAATCCTTGTTTTCATAGTGAAAGACCATCCATAGATTCCATCTATGGAATCCACGATCATTTAACAGAAGATTTCATATCAAGCAACATTTATTTGGGCCCAACAGGAACTTGAAATTAGCATAACCCATTTCTGAGTTCACTGTATGTGTGCATTAAATTTAACCCTGTTAAAGTCACTGAGTTATTGGAATTTATTATCTATATATTACAGAAACTTTTGTCATATTTTTAACTGGGCAAAATGGTATATCAATTTCTGAACCAAAATACCTTAAATGGGTTAACTTTCAGAATGTCCAAAATCCAAGAGCCATGACACTTGAAGGAATTACATATGGGAAAGCTGCTTCCTTACTACTGGCTGCTGTTGCGCTGCTGGGCTGCTGCTGAAGTGATGTGATCTTCAGTTCCATAACAGTTTCCCAGCCAGTCTCACAATCCCTCCCTCTCACACCCAACAGCAGCCATTTACCTTCTTGCTGGAAAGAGAAGAAAGGGCAAGGAGGAAAGGAGGGAGGGAGGAGGGAGGGGGAGAAAAGAACTCCTTATATCCTCTTCCCGGTTAAGCCAGTTTTCTACATGTTTTCCTGACCTGTGCTCCAGCGGTGTATTTTCCCCAAACCATAATGCCTCTCATGTGTTTTCTCTGACTTATGCCCTCCATGCATGCCTTCACTTCTTGCACCCCACCACATGTACCTTCTCCAACCTGCCTCCTGCACTCTTTCACCATTCCCATGTGGACCTGTTGGGCATCCCCACATCTCCCAATCTGTGCTGCTCCTCATCCTGTATGCCATCCTGTATGCCACATGGCACCTATTCCTAAATATTCCCAGGCATCCTTCCAAACCCACACCACACTCCCACGCACCAAACCCTGACCAGCATGGCACCCACAAACCTATGCATTCTTCTTGATCTGTACTGCCCTCACCATGCATCCTACATGACCTGATCATCATGTCTTCACACCCATGATCCACATGCACCATTCTTGACTGGCACCCCCTCATATACCCTATTTGATCCTCACAGCACCTCTTGTGCACCCCTGTGCACCCTCCCCAACCTATGCTGCACAAAAAGTGTGTAGATGAAGGGAAGAAGTACCATGCAGATTGGGAAGAGTTCTTAGAAGGATCCTGCCATCAGGGATGGGATTCTACCAGTTCGCACGTATTCGCTAGAACTGGTTGTTAACATCCAACCGATTGTTCGAAGAAATCACTGACCTGTAAGGAAGCCAGGAAGGAAACATTCTGGTGTTGCTTACAGAAACTGCCTCTCCGTTAAACCTTATTACATTCTTGGCAGTATTAGACTTCCTGTCTCAGGAACTTCCCTGGAGTTTTTCCCCCTCCTTTGCTGGTACTTTGCTTGTGTGGAGTGACCATTCAAAGTTACAATGGCACTGAAAAAAGTGACTTATGACCATTTTTCACACTTATAACTGTTGCAGCAACCCCACAGTCATGAGAGGCCAGGCAAGGAAATACGTGCCTCAGTGTGAGTGACACTGAGTTGGCCGCGCCCAGCCAATAACATGACTACCAAGCCATGTCCACCCAGTCACATGACCACCAAGCCACGCTCACTACCTAAGCCATGCCCACAGAACCGGTTGATAAAAAATTTGAATCCCACCCCTGCCTGCCATGCCCCAATCAGATTCTGGTTCAGAGGAGGAGTTGGAACCAGGGCCATCCGAAGGGAATAACACACCTGCCCTGCAATATCTGGAAAGACTAAAGGACAATGCTTTTTGGGGGAGAAGTAGTTGATCAGACAGGGAACTTCCTGCCTTTATAAATGCAGGGAAGGATCTACTGCAGACAGGAAGTGGTGATGAGAGACAATAGATTCCCCTCTGAAGAGGACTAGCTGCCTCTCCCACCTGATCTGAGGTCATGGAGAGTGGAGCAGAGGGAAACCCGGGGAGGTTTGAGAGACTGCTCATGAAAATGCTGCCCAGAGGCCAATGGGAGGATGCCTTCATTGGGAACAACCATTTGTCTCAGAGTTCACTCTCCTGACCTTTGGAAACCTTGACTTCTGAACTTCAACTCAAGTTTCAGCTTCTGGGTTTGACTCTGACTTTGGATTGTGGCTTACAGACCCTGTTTTGCAACCTCTGCATCTGGTTTGTGGACTTCACATTACTTCCTGTTTAGGGGCTCGGACTGAGCTGGGGGACTGTGTTACATTGACTGTGGGTGGCTGTTTTTTTGGGGAAAAGTGGAGTGAAGGCTTACCAACACCACCCTCATCACCATCAATTTAGCAGTGCAATAAAAGACCTCTTTTTGTGCCTCCATTTGCCTATGTGAACAGTCCTCTGATGGTTTGCTTTAATTTAATCAGTTTTCTGATGATACTGTATCCTGACTGGAGATGCTGTTGAAGTCTTCTCTTGGACCTGCAGGCTGTGAAGATTTGGATGTGAGAAAACACACATCCATTTAATTCTAGGGTTTAGAATTATTGTTTGTTTATAAAATCTCCAGGGGTATGGAGCGCAGCACCTGAATGAGCAAGCCCACAATTTGGTGGTCTTCCTGAATACATGATTCCTGCTGAAACACCAACTGGAAGTCATGCAATAGTGGGATTTAAAAAAATTTACTCCTGGTTCTGTGGGTGAGACTTGGTGGGCATGGCTTGGTGGGCATGGCAGGGGAAGGATACTGTAAAATCTCCACTCCCACACCATCCCACTAACCTGCTTTCCAGCTCCATTTTCCTGTGCAGGTGAACAAAAGAAGAGCCAGCCAATCAGCTGAGACTCGGGGGGGCAGAGAATAGATGGGGGCAGGGCGAGTCAGAGGTGGTATTTGCCGGTTCTCTGAACTACTTAAAATTTTTGCTACCGGTTCTCCAGAACTGGTCAGAACCTGCTGACTACCACCTCTGAAGTCATGGCTAGGGAGCCTTTGCCAAGTTCTGGCTGGTTATGATCCTACTTGAGGTGAAGCTACAAGTCCCAGAAGTACTTTTTCAGGAGGCAACTGAATTTCCTTGTTTTTTCTTTTCAAAAAAACAGACTTCTAGCTACAAGTGGCTGATGCCCTGATCACCACCAACATGGACTACTTCAGGAAGCTCTACATGGGACTGTCTTTAAAGAGAGAAGCTTCAGCTGGTTCTCGGTGCAGCTGCCTATATGTCAGCCAGCATATTACATGTCTGCCATAGTCGATGGGTTTTCAGGTGCAACTTAAAGTGAACCTTTGCAACTTACCATTAAATTAGCTTTGAAAATGCATCCCCCCTGTAGAGTTGGACCAATCAGTTCATTTCTGGCAGGAAAAGGCACTGGCAATTCCCCATCTCACTCAACAGTGAATGGCTACAACCAAAATGTGCAAGGTCACCTTATGTATCATTAGAGCATAAAGCTCCATTTCAAGAAATAGTAATTGAAGCAAGAAACTTGGATATTTTAAAAGTGATTAGTGCCATGTTAGAATTGTCTCGCTTAAGGCACCAATTTCTTGAGAAAGAAATGGTATGTTTAATTCAGAAGTAAAGGTTGCCCTGGTCTTATGGCTTAGATTCAAGAGCCAAAAGAACCCCAATAGCTAAGTTACGTGTCTTCAGAACTGCTTTTTTCAGGTAGGTTATTGGAGTCATTATTCCATGAAATGGGATGAAAATCAGGATCTTGCCAATAGCTTCACAGAAAGCCCATGCTTTAGTAGAGATATGATTCCAGGCCTCCTCTTGGCAGAGTCAGCTCAAACCCCTGGGTCTACCCTAAGTGGGTAAACTCATGCATATATTTCTCTGAATCCATTTGCACCACACAGCCCAATTTATTCAGCTCTAACAAGGGAAACAGAAACATTAATTCCTTTTTCCATCCCTCAAACCATCTCCATCCATCTCAGAAAGGAAAAAACAAAAAAACAAAAACAGACGGGAACCACCCAATAACTCTATTGGTTCTTTGATCTGTTCCCAAAGAAATTTAAACCTTCAGAGAGAAGAGAAAAGGCATCCCTCTCTGGCCCTTTGCTTGCTTCTCCTTGTGGCAAGTGTCGGCCACATCAGAAGGCTCTCAATAAACACTAGGAAAAAAAAGTACATCTCCAAGGTAAGGAAGATTTTTCTCTGCTCTAAAGAATTTGCGGGAACAACTGCTCTCTTTTTTTCTCAGGACTTTCTGTGCATCAGCTTATGATACACAGAAGGATGATAAGAAGTATTCCTTAACTATTCCTCTTCTTCCTCTCTACCTTGCAAGGTTGAACCCATATTCACATTCAAATCTGGTTCCTTATTTTTGAGGGTCAGCATCGATGTAAGCAAGCTATCCATCTTTTGAAAGTTTGTAATGTAGTCATTCGGCATCTATTCTTTTTGTAGATCTAAGGACAAACTGCCAGGTATAAAGGTGATTAAAACAGCATAAAAACATCTGAGATAGTAATTGTGTGATTATCTGGGGTTTGGTTGTAGGTACCAAAGGAGGAATATACTTTAATAACAGCATCCTGGCTTACAGTCTACAGTTTTTTCTCACTCCATTGCTATCTCTTGCTGTTGGTATCTTGCCATGCAGATCTTGCTGGTATTAATGTTACCCTTAAAATTAGTATAAAATTGATCATCATGGAATAAATATGCAGCATTCAAGCAAGTTCCTTGGGTTTTTTTAAAAGTAGCTTGTCTGATTCTGATTTAAGCATGAGTACATTTGATTGAAAGTGGTCATCTCAAAAAAAAACAAACCAGGATTGCTTGTCTTCTTTCAATTTTTGGCTAATATAACAGAAGTTATTCTTGTTGAACAAGGAAGGATGGTTTCTGAATAAACATACAGGTTCAGAACTCTCTGTGGGAGTAGGGTCTGTGTGCACTATTGTTATACAAAATAAAACATTTTAAAAATTTCTCATTGGAGCATGGTATGCTTGTATGTAATAAGGATAAAAGTAGATCACATCAAAAAATATATTTATTATTCAAAGTAGCCTCAAACGTAATATACTTTAGTATGTTAAATCCAAGACCAAAACAACAACTTTGAACCTGTTTGGAATATTTCTCTTCTAATAGCTCCACATTCATTATTTTCCAAATTGCTAATTTCAATTAATAATATAATTTTCTTAATTTATCATAATTTTGGTACACATATACTTTCTACCACCTTTATAGTTTGAATTCTTATGTATTTGCTCCAGCATAGTGTGCGTCTCATCTTCAGATTATTTTTATACCTATACGGTATTTACTGTAGAGAAGAATTTACTGTCTCCAGTTTGTGCATAACTTTACAAAATAAAATAACTGCAGTTATTATTTGAATATATCCATATTTGAAATGAGGCAGAGGAATGGCAGATGAGATTCTATGGTATTTATTCTAAAAATTGTAGCCTATTAAATATAAATCCTCTGGCTAATAGGTCACTTTGGTTACTAATTCAGAAATGGTTTTGGATGATTTTCCAGAAATGGAAGGTAGCATATGTCACTTTCTCTCCTTTCATAACTGCAGCTCTATATTATAGTTGTCGTTTGAACCATATACTGCTACAGTACACATGAATGACAGAAGACAAATAATTTCTCCCATGTCCGATGCTTTCTTTTATCATAATACAATAATTACAGATGATCCAATAATAAAGCTTCATATGAGGAATTATTGGCTCAATAGTGCTTCACAAATAAAATAGGCTATGGCATAAATTATAATATAATGATAATGATAATTATAACCTTGAAACAGGATTTTAATAAAAACAATATTTTATTTTGATTGGCTGAAAAATTATTCAGTTTCCATTTTTTAGTGCCATTCCTAAGGCCTGGAATTTGCAAATAAGTTCAAAAGATTTAACAGATTTAACAGATAATCAGAATTGGAAGGGACCTTCTAGGTCATCTAGTCCAACTCCTTGCCCAAGCAACCCTTCACCATTTCTGACAAATGGCAGTCCACTCTCTTCTTGAAAGTCTCAAGTCATGGCGCTCCCACAACTTCTGAGGGCAATTTCTGTTCCATTGGTTGATTGTTCTCATTGCCAGAAAGTTTCTCCTTATTTCCAGGTTAAATCTCTCCTTGTTCAGTTTCCATCCATTATTCCTTGTCTGGCCGACAGGCGCTTTAGAAAATAGCTTGACCCCTTCCTNTTATATCCCTCTGTTAATACAATTTAGGATTGAATTAGCTTTTTTGGCTGCTCATATTTAGCTGGTTGTCCACTAAGACTCCAAGATCCCTTTCACAGTTACTGCTATTGAGCCTGGTTTCACCCAGTGTATATGGGTACTTTTGGTTTTTCTTGCCTAAGTGTAGGACTTTACTTTTCTCTACATTGAATTTCATTTTGTTAATAATATAACATTTGTAAGATAAGTAAGTAAACCTGTAAATCAATTCAAGATCTCTGCATAAAGAAAAGCAAGTTGCAGAGAACAATCCAGAGATAGAAGAACTGCAGCTGAAAGCAAGGCAGCTGAGAACTGTCAGAGTGCTGGGATGAGCTGCAAAAATAGTGGGGATTTTTTTGTTAAGATTTGAGCTAAGGAGGAAAACTATCTAGATAGCACTTAAGTATTTTCCCTTTCATTTATTCATTTATTAACTATACTTTTTGTTAATTTATAGATCCATTTCAAATTTTGTTTTTCATTCTAAAATATAATGAAAATAATTACTTAAATACTGGATTTGTTTGCAAAGTAAGCCAAAAGGTACCTAAAAGACGGGTTTATTTTATAAATGGTTGGAAAATAAAGCTAGAAATTAAATGATATTGTTATAGTAATATATAATGCTGAATTAGATTGTAATATGAATGTAAACTTCGTAAGAAATATACACAAATATCAATATGTGCACAAGATATATGTACCCAGTCGGCACACTGTATAACTGAAAGATGGATTTGTTTTTTTAAAAAATTAAAATTAATTTTTTTTTTAAAAAAAGACGGATTTAGTGAATGATTATCAGGAAAAATGAAGACATTAAGGGTATCTGAGAGTTGCTCAGTTGTTGTGAGATAGGTGTCATAAAAATTTAATAAATAAATAGAAATCTTCAGAAAGTGCATGGCTGAAATGTCAAAAGGATGGGCATGGCCACCTGGTTGATGTCCTGCCTCATGTTTATGTAACCTGGTTGAAGTCTTGACCCCTGTAGCCAGGATGAGGGTGATGCAAGAAGGAAAGAACAAACTTAGGAACTTCTTTCTTCTGATGCTGGTTGCCCGACAGCATGTGCAGATTGGGTCTGTGCTATACAGGGACATCCCTCTGCTCCCATCCCTATTCCAGTAAGCAACTCCTGGTTTTATGTCATGTACATCCAACTGGCTTTTAGATTGAGGTCTATGTGTGCACACAGGTAATCAGGGAACACATATGGCAACAATTTAGTTTGAAAGAAAACAATACAGATGTTGGCAAAGATACCTGTCATTTTCAATGCAATCCAATGTTCCTCTCTTCAGAATGGTTCTTTCATAAAATTACGACAAATAATATTCACATCAATCAGTGTACATCCATCCTTGTGGAACAACTAATTTTCTTTGGCATTTGGAAGAATCTTTGCTGAGGCTAGTCAACATATAACAGATAATCAGAGTTGGAAGGGACCTTGTAGGTCATCTAGTCCAACCCCGCCTCCCAACGAGAGACCCACACCATGTCAGATTTCTCAGAATCTGAGAAATTAGGCACGCAAATCACATATACAAAGTGATGGAAATGTTCCACCCCCAATAGTTCAGATGAAACTTCCAATTAGAAATTGTGAAGATGATGATGTGGCATCTTCAGGTGATGATGAGGCCTCTGTCCGTTGACCTGGCATATTTTGATAACGGGTGCAGTTGTGCAGAGAAAGAAAGCTAAGCGAGAAATAGAAACCTAACTCTGATGTATGCTCCCCCCCGCATTTACACAACAGAAAAATGTAACACCTCCAGCACACTTCCCAGACTATCCCTTCCTCCCCCCCCCGTTCTCTATGACAGCCGAAAGATGCAAAGCAATAGTAGAAAATCTTGAAGGCTGACACACCATTTCTGACAAATCTGCAGTCCAAATCTCTAAACGCCATCCAGTGAATGGCGTTCCCACTTTCTTGGAAAGATACAAAAAAAAAAAAACCGGCCAACTTCTGAGGGCAACTTCTGTTCCATTGGTTGATTGTTCTCACTGTTAGAAAGTTTCTCCTTATTTCCAGGTTAAATCGCTTCTTGTTTACCCAATAGGCCTCCTTATTAAGATAATTGTTATGTTATTACTCATTGCAACATGTCCCTTTAAACATAGATTTCTTGGTTCTTCCTGAGTTCATACCTAGTGATTCAATGAATTCATATAAAATAAACCTTTGTCCCAAGAAGAAAGTCAGGCCCATTTTTAGGCTATTTAAAAGATGAATTTTACTCTGATGGATTGGCAACAAGCAAAGCTGGAATCAATTGACAAACTCTAATACCAAAGTCACGCTTGTGGCTGAGAATGTCATGTGGCAAAACTGAAGGAAGGGGATTTGTTTAAAAATATGAATGACTTCTAATTGGCAGTTTTGGATGAAAAACACTGCCAATAAGATCATGGATCATCCTTGCTACACTTTATTGCAATCATTTTGGCAGTAAATCCAAAGTTTTGGCATAATGTTTTTCAGTGTAAACTAGGAATTAGAGGCACACTGAGATAACTAATTTCTGTGGTAAGAGAGAAGTTTGGAAAATAAAATAGTAGATTTTTAGCAATATCCTTGATGACAGGTAGCCAGCCAAACCACAGGATAGCTGTGAAGATCAGCTATTTCAGAAGAATGGTATGTTGTGAGTTGAAAAGGGAAGAGAAAGAAGCATATTTGGTCACCCTAATAATTGTTTTCTTAAAGCTTCCCTCAAGCAGCGCTTCTGGCTGGAATATTTATTAGGCAATCTAAACATTGTTTGGGATTAAATCTTTTTAAGGTAAGATGGAGAAAAAAAGGTGTCATTTTAGCATTTGCATTCTTACTATAGAAAATTTCAAGGAAGAAAATTTGAAAAAAATATACATATGTTAGGAAAGTGAGTCAGTGTGGTCTAATTATTAAGGCACCAGGCTAAAAATGAGGAGTTTTCTAGTCTCACCAAAATGCAAAGCCAGCAAGGTGACCTTATCAACTAATTTCTCTAAGCCTTAGGCAAGCCACTTCTTGCCAAGAGAACAGCAAGAACGTATCCAGACAGTTACCAGGAGTCTATACTAATGTCAAAACTACATGCATATGTGCAGATACAGGTTTAGAAAAGCTACCATGATGTGTCCATTATAGCCACAATTTCACCTGGATCAGAACAGATAAAAATGGTACCTAAGAGTTGGCATCATTTTTAGCATCCAACTTACTGCCTTCCAGGTATGTTGTCATTTATACACCTATAGATTTCAAGCTTTATGTCTGAAATAAAATTTTATTAACTAATAATGCAATCTGGAGCTAATTAAGCAGATCTTTCTACAAGATCAGTAGGATGGTCATCATTAGATGACAGCAGAAAAATACAGAGATACAGCAGGAAAATACAAGCATAAAAGTGTTGTGCAAATTCGGCCCATATTTTGAGGAATGAACTTTGCAGAACTGTTCAAACTTAGACAAACCCAGTGCAATGTTTTTGTTTTAGCAGAACCATTCCAGCTACACTTCTGATAAACAATGTTGGAATAGAAACTAATAGCTTATTCTTATATATGCCACCATCTCATTGAGCTTACAAGCAGGGGGTTGGACTAGATGTCCTCCAAGGTACCTTCCAACTCTGTTACTCTATGTTATTCATTTGTATTACCAGTGCAATCCAAACACATAAGAAAAATATAATATATACATGAAATTGTAAACTTCTTTCTAGGTATGTTCTTTGACCCCAAAGGAAATTTCCATTTTAGAAATGATTAGGTAGCAGCTTTCTCTTTCTTCTGTCCAGGAAATGAAATTATGGTAGTTACCCAAAGTTCAACTTTGCAGGTAGGTATAAACAATGAGTAATCAATTTTGCACTGACCCCAGACCCCACTGTGGAATTTGCTTTGATTAAACTGAGATATGGATGTAATTCAGTTACTAGAAACCTGTTTTGTCAAAGCAACAAAAAATAAGCATCACATAAACAAACAGACATTTATATACAGAATTGCTTCAGTTCTGTATATTATCTCTTATCTCACACCATTGGCTAAACTTTATAATTGCCTTTTTACATTGTTTTCCTCTTTAAACACCTTTACCTTATAGATAGTCCTTGGATTACAAACACTCCTTCAGCAACTGTTCAAAGTTTCTCAGAATTCCAGCTGCTGCAGTGTCTCCAGTGTCAAGTGACAGCAGTTATGACCTTGCAGTATGATCGCAATTTCTGATATTCCTTGTGAGCTTCCCACAAGCAAAATCAACAGGGAAGCAAGCCAAGAGGAAGTCAGAAATTGTTCCTACCACTCTCATGTCTTCTCAGACTCTGTAGCACTTGCCCATAGTGTGTGCGCATACACGCACATGCACACACACACACACACAGAGTACCTATGCACATCCACATTCTGCAGGCCTTGTCTGTAGCATGGCCTGCTTGCCTGGGATTCCCACCTCTTCCCACTTATCAACCCAGGGTTATAACAGCAACCGGCACTGGCAGGATTGCCATCACTAAGTGATACGGTCATGTGATATTGTGCTTTATAATAGCATTGTTTGACAATAAAAATTCTGGTCCCAATTGATGTTGTAACCTAAGGACCACCTGTACTTTGACTTTTTCCTGAAGCTTAGGGAGGAGGGTGGAAACAAGCCCTAAGCTTCTTGAAAAGCTACCACCTTGGTCATGGTTCCTTATGTTGTTACTCTTGATCTATCTTTTTCAAGGCAACTACAGTTGTTTGTCTAGGGCTAGACACTCCATTCTTCCTTCTTTCTCATTTGCTTGCTTCTCAGTCATAAATATATATTTCTTCCTCCTGAGTTCCTTTCTCTAACTTGTTGCCTGCTTGCTTCAGCAGGTTTACTTCTTGATCCTTGATGTGTATATTGTACCTCCAATCCATGCAGAAAACATTGCATAAACACAAAACTACTTTGCCTGACAAAGCTTCACTTCATAAATCTTGCCTTACAAGTCAGAAAGCTTTGCTCAGAGGGGTTTTAATTAATTTAGGAACCTTCTGATGATTTATGTGTCACTTTTCATACTTTTGGCAAACAGAAAAACTTGAACTTTGAGCCAAACTATCATTCAAGCTCATGCATGATTTAAATGCTCCCTTGAAAGCATTAAAAAAATACTTTGTCCCATACCTACTTCCTACACATACATACATAGATACACATAGTATATACATACATACCTACACATAGTAATCTATTTTTCCAAACAACAGAGAAGCATACATTACATGGTGTAAAGGAATGGGTATGTATTTATGTATGAATTTATTATGCAAGAAGCAAAGGGTTGCCAAAGTGCATTCTGAAGGGATAACCGATGCCCAGTGAATCACTCCTGTGTCTAGATCAGCTTTTGATTAATTTCCCAGTTAAGATTGCCAGGAATATTTTTCCTGCACTCTTTATAATATCTAGAAAATAGCTTTTATATTGTTTATCTCATCTTTCCTTCTTGTTTCCCCAGTTGAGCCTTTCTATTCTTGTATTTACAGAAACAAAATGGCCATGTGGATTATTTTCCTGGGAATTCTGATGCACTGCTCCTTCCTGGAGGTCCTAACACAACTGACTGCTCAGCCCAAAAACTGCTCTGACCAAAGCCAGAAGATCAGTTTTAGTCACTCATACAAGATTAATGTACCTGAGTCCTTTCAGTTCAATGTGGAACCAGACCCGGGGCCTCTCCAAGACAACAATCACATGTTTTTCACTAATGGCAAAACAGAGGAGGGCGAGGAGCAAAACATTATATTTAGGCATAACATTCGTCTGCAAACTCCTAAAAGAGACTGTGAAGTCATTGACCAAGTTAAAGCTTTGCTGGAAAGACTGGAAAATTTAGAACTAGAAGTGGTACATCTGAAAGGGATCTGTAACCCTCAAAAGTGTTGTGGAAGAAGGCAAGGTGAGGAAGCTAGTTTTTGTAGCCTGTTCATTGTATATTGTGCCCTATCATGTGCCTGAGACTTGCCTTATATCACCCACCAAACACTGGCTTGCTTGTCATCCATAGATAGGGACCCAGATTTAGCTGAGTGGACTATTGAAGTTTGTTATGATATGTAGAGAATAACCCTTGAGTAACAAGGATATGCACATGGAAATGTTTATAAAAGTAGTTATGAATAATTATTCAGTCACACACAGATACACTGAATTGAGTTAAAGTTTACTTTAAGAAATAGCACAGTCCAATAAACAGTCCAGGTCATATACGTTTTGCAGTCCAAAGAATATCCAATTACAAAGTCTTCTTACCAGTTGCCTTTTTAATTTCTAGTAAACAAAAATATTTATTTATTTGATTTGTCAATCGCTTACAAGATAATAGGTATAAGTACATACATAGTTATGAATACATGAAATGGGTACATATAAGAAAAATAAAAGAAACAATAGGACAGGGATGGTAGGCACGTTGGTGCGGTTATGAACGCCCCCTACAGACCTCTTTGGAAAGGGGTGAGGTCAATAGTAGACAGTTTAACGTTAAAGTTTTTGGGGTTTGGGGAAGAAACCACACAGTCAGGTAGAGTATTCCAGACACTGATCACTCTTGCTGAAATATCAAATCTGAATATCAAATATGTATCATATCAAAGTATAAGCACAGAATAAACCTTAGATAGCAACAGAATGTCAGCGAGATAGAATGTCAGAGATAGCATATCAGAGAGAACAAGCCATGATCTCTAGCTCCCTCTTATGGCAATCTGCAATACAATCAACCAATCCGAACACAGTACAAATCAATACAATGATTTTGTCTTAAAGCTACAAAACATACATTGTTGGTTTATGCAGTATATTGCCAACCCAACTAATTGGTGGACAGATTCCTAACAAAGTTCTCTAAACAGTTTCAAGGGTTTATTTATGCAGATTTACTCTGTATCCAATAAAAATTCAGTCATCATCTTATTATCATCCTTAAAAGCAAAGCAGCAATATTGCACATGTTGGCTTAAGGGTAAAAAGACGGCATTTAGTTCAAGATGCTTTTTGCTTAAAATTGAAGCTCATGCATGTAAGCAAGGTGTCAGTATTTTTCTTCTCAAAGGAGTTGAGATCTTGGCGCCCATGTGTCTTTGTCTTCCATTTTTTTCTCCTATGTTCTGGACCTTTTGCTGAACAGGGGTGTCATCCTGCAGTGGCCATGGTACTTTCATCCAAGAGATCTGCAGCTGCAACTGCGAGGAAGGCTGGGAAGGGCAGGACTGTTCCCAACCCACGTGCCCAGGAAATTGCAGTGGTAATGGGCGCTGCATTGATGGCCGGTGTGTTTGCAATGCCCGTTATGCTGGTGACGACTGCAGTCACCTCCTGTGTCCTGAGAACTGTAGTGGAAATGGGGTCTGTGTCCATGGGGTATGCCAGTGTTATCAGGAGTTCACTGGAGATGACTGCAGTGAGAAGAGGTGCCCTAATGATTGCAGTGGCAATGGGTACTGTGATAGTGGCGAGTGTTACTGTAAGGATGGTTTTACAGATCTAGACTGCTCTAAAGGTAAGAGCCTTTTCCTGGTTGTCCCCACACAATGTTGATGGACCTCCAAATGAAAATTTCATTGAACGGCCATTCTTTCATTGCTTTTTAACACACCCTGTCTGGAATGGGGGGGGGGGGGCAGCAGAATCACATTTAATCCACATCTTCCTCCTCCTCATCGCTTGTGTGAAATGCTCTTGGCTGAACACCCAGAAGTTCAATTAAGCCTATTAAGAGCTTTCCCTTGCTGTTTGTCTTTCTGGGCTTATTGGGGGCTCTCCGAACCCCGCAGTGTCTTAGCTGCGAGCTAAGTCTCTTCTGCGAGCTCCCAGCAGCCCACCCCTGGTGCTATAACTGGAAAGACCCATTGTGTATGCTGTTGAAATTTGTTTCCAGGGGACCTGAAGCAACTCTTATACATAGAACAGAATATTTATTACTGCTGCTATTATTTACTAGGGCTATAATCTGCCAGAAAATACTCTCCAAAGTTCTGTTGCACTGAATTGGGAGCTCTGCTTAATTTGACATAGGATTTTTGAATACAAATTACCGTACGTTATTCCTCATTTCAAGGAGTACAGCCGAGTACTTCAAGAGTGCCAGTTTCTCTTACAGTGAGGGTGATACATTTCTAATCTACTTACTTTTGTAAATGTTATAATGATAAATGAAGTAATATAACAGACTCTTACACTGCATATCAATATTTATTGAACAGTCAAGGATTTTAACTGCCATTCTGATGAAAGTGTGTTTGTTGACTTTATTTTGATAGTCATAGAAAGGCAAAATGCAAAAGAGAAACAGTTCTTATATTCTTAAAGAAAGATAACAGAAATCTACAATATTTCTTCCTCTCCCCCTACAATTACTGTACATTACCTCTGGGCTCCTTGCATTTGATCAAACATTTTGCTTGGGGAAAAAAGGAAGTCAACTTAAGTTAATGCAACTTAAAATGGGTAGATTTTATTAGGTGCCAGATCTGCACTTCATCATCTGATGAAGGAATTGTCTGAAGGAATTGGACACTTTGCTCCTTAATGCATGAAAAACAATGTCAGCAAATATTTATTGTCAACACTTGTGCCACTAATTATAAAAAATTGAGATGCTGTGGCCTATACATTGTTAAGCAAATTATACAGACATGAATAATACAGAAATGAAACATGATATGCCTCACTTGACTCACAGGCTGCATTATTTTAAAATCTTCCCATTATTTCCCAATAGTACTTGCCCCGTGGAATATCAATCTCCTTAAAACCACACAAAATTCCCTAACCATTGGCTGGGATAAGATAACAGAAGTGGATTACTACCTCATTAGTTACTTTCCTGTTGGGAAAGAGGCCTTGATGAAACAAATAAAGGTGCCCAAAGATCAGACAAATTATGAGATTCGGGGTCTGACTCCTGGCACAGAATATGTAGTCACACTTCGCAATGTAAAGAAGGAAGTCTTCAGTGAACCAGAACTCCTGCAAGGTAGCACAGGTAGGTCACTGCCATTCTCTTTCCATTATCTTTGAACCTGCAGGGTCTTCACATCAACAGAAGACTTTGAAAAACTAATAATGCAAACATTGTTTCTTAAGGAAATGGTACCCTTATATGAATTATGGATGTTTGAATGAACAAATGTCTGAATAGTAGCTATTTCTAATATTTTGCCCAACGTGGATTCTTGTGTTCTACAAAAAAAGGAAAATACTTGTCACTCTCTTTGCAATATTTTTGTCTGCTTATTTAATTTATCTTCTTCATTTGTTTCTTTCTTTGGTTACCTCCAAAGCCAGAGTGAGGCCAGAGGATATGGCCCCTCTGACTGGAGTCACATTTCATCCCACTATGATTTTCTCTCCTTTTTTTAGAGGTGTTGGAGGGGAATCATGTGTACATCTATGCCATGTCAGTGGCAGTTTCCCTCTGAAAAAAAAACTGTTTAAAGACAAGAATTAACTCTAATTGAATACTGTAGCAGATGGTGCTTATATTCTGTCTGAATCCAGTTCCCTCAAGATTTCTGCAGAATTTTCATGATCACAGCCACAGCCAAGAATTACACAAGGAGTAAATATCTATGGCTTAAATTAGTTTCCTTGAGGGTTTGAAAGCTGTTTTCCAATGTCCCTTCTCCTATCTCGGGGTTTAGGCAAAAAACTCATGAAGATCCTTCCATCCAGTAACATTTGGACAAAGTCCCCACTGATGATCATGGATTGTTTTGATACCTGTTGTATGCATAGAAGCATATTTTTTGGGATAGGGGAATGAATCTCAGGAAAAAGGAGGGATGAAACTTCCACTGCCCAAAACTCATGTTTTCAGTCAAATCAGTATTTTAAAAAGTGAATTTGTCATGTACTGTATGCAGGCTTTTTTATTGTCTCATAAAATATAATCCCACTGGGTACTTTTGAGGAAGAAATGACCCATTCTCACTGCAGGATCCTCAAAGAAATACCCTCTTGTGCTGCAAATAGGCATTAAAATAATATTGTTTATGAATACTGATTTATTAAACCATTAATATTAGTGAATACTGTACTATTTTAAAACCTACTTGTCATAGTTAAGAGTTGGGGTCATATGCACAATATGTCCATCTGTGTGAATGTAATGTGTCTGCATGGTTCTGAACAAGGTTGGGGAAACTGTATGCTCACAGTGAAGCAGTTCTGTCCACTTTACCTATAGATTAAAGGTGTGTCTGAAAGGGAGGATGGTTAAAAAAAAATCAAGACGGTGTCCATGTACATGTCATCATAGCCCCACCCCTTTTCTCTAATCATAACATGCAAATGTGATTAATGAATATTAATCCTAATCAGTTCAATAGGATGTATTCAGTGAGATGTATTTGTTTGCATACATAAAATAAGATATTAATACTACTTCAGGCTTGACATCCCCTCCTGTGGATGTTCCTGCATGAAAGACTATCTTTGGTGGTAGGTAGGGTTTGCTAAATTTACAGAATAATAGAATTGGAAGGGACCTTGGAGATCTTCCAGTCTAACTATTTGCCACTAGTTGGTTGTATCCCTCTGACTTAAGCCAGGGGGGCAATTGAGTGAGGAGCAATGTACATAAAAAGGGGTCAAGGCTTTGATCACATAATTGTGGCCACCATCCTGATTCCCTTCTGTTACGTATCTCTAAGAATCTCTAAGAATTAAATATTAAACTTTCCAATATTATGGGTAAGACGCATAATATAATCCAATCATTTAATTGCTGTTATTGATACCAAATTTACTTTTAGGATAACTATCATATTGCACCATATTTTCTTTCAAACTTATATAAATGTGTTTTTAATTTATACTGTATTACTGCCTTTTGTTTCTATACTTTATTTTAAGCTCTGGCCTGTAATAAAGCATTTTTTTTGTCTGTCTAAAAAATGATGCTACCTTAAGATGGTATTTGGTCCTCAATTACCTATAGTGTTGTGATCTTCCTAAGAAGGAGGACGAACTCAAATGCTGACGTGACCCTGATTTATCCTAAAATAAGTTTATCCTAAAACTGCATGTGTTTTTTTTATACTGAAGAAAGAATTATTTATTCAAAAGTATCAATTTCTTAAAGGATCCAAGGGGGAAAATGGAAATAAACATAATCATATTTATAGAGATATATTCAGAGAGTAAGCTTGTTTTTTTTGGCAAAGTCTGCTTTGGTTGTTCGAGCAATGCAAAGTGCTCATGGACTTTTAGAAAATGACTGGCATTCAGGTCCCAACCCAATAGCAGAAGTTGCAGGTTAATACCAAAATTTATTTGTATTAGTTGTTGGCTAATACATGAGCAGATTTTGGGAAATCTGCACCCCTCTGTTTAGCATAGCTATAATTTTCTATATTAAAAATGTCCTTATAATAATCAACACTCTGCACAGAAAAGCTTGGTTGTTGTAGTCTTGGAGTCCTCTTTGTCAATGTTCATTTTAGCTGTTTCTGCCATTGGGCTTATCTGGGTGACGGAGGAGACTGAGAACTCATTGGAAGTGGAATGGGAAAATCCGGCAGCAGAAGTGGATTACTACAAACTGAGGTTCAGTTCTTTGTCTGGAGAGGAGAAGGAAGTAGTGGTTCCCAAAAGCAGTGATGTGAAGAGCAGATACATCATCACAGGTAAGTAATCAATGGGTGCTTATCCAGAATAAGGGCAATTGATCTGTTTTTTGCTACAGATGTTCGATTTCTATTTGTAGGTATTTGTATTTTATTATCTTCTCTATTCCTTCCCTTTTATTCTGCTGTCTCCAGGTACTGCCCTGTCCACTAACTAGGCATTTTTGTTTTTATTAACAATTGTTAAGTTTGGCAAGTTATGTGTCTGTTTGAATTCTAAAGTCCCAGCAGGGCACTTTAGCTTCTTCATTTTCTATCATTTTCTCTTTTTCATAGTCCCACCAGTTCTTGCTTGCAAGTATTTCTTGCAAATTCTCCAATGCACCATTGTTGTAGTCAGACTGTGCTATCTTCTTGCAGCAGCTACCTACAATGATCCACTATTTCTTCAACTTCTTTTCAGAGGCAGCATTTCTATCCTCTGTTGACTTCTCAATTCTGGCTTTGTATGCTTTTGTTCTTAAGGCTTGGTCTTGTCCAGCCGCAATTAGTCTCCCATCTCTTTCTTCAACTTATCTGCTCTTAGCCATTGCCAGGTCTTGTTGCTATCTGCTTTGCCTGCTATTTTTTTTTAATGTACTGGCCATGTACTGTTTTGTCTTCTGATTCTCCTTTTCTGCTTTTCATTGGTCTTTCTTGCAGGACTTTTGGTCTCTCCAGTGTTGTTGTTGTGTTAATATTATTATTATGACATTATTGTTGGACTTAGTTGACTTATTATTGCAAAAGATGCAGGATAAAATGGGGAGAAAAAGTCATTTTGGTCTTTGTTGCTAAAAGCACAACTCTCCCTATTCCTGATCTCTTTGTCCAAGCTGTTTTTAAACATAGGTTTAATACTATTTCAGAGTAGCAGTAAACTTATCTCCAGATGAAATTTATCAGCTGAAATTTAGGCTACTTCTCAACAACATTTCAATTAAACGACTAATAAATTGTCAAAAGGTGCTTCTCCAGACCCAACTTATGATTAGAGGGTAACCAATGGATATATTTTTTTTGCTAGCTGGTAATGTCTGGTTTAAGGGTAGGAAAGAAAAATCAAGAGAACCCACAATTTTATATCCTTCATATGTCTTGTATACCACCTGTAGACACTTTGCCTATGAGCATCAGTTCTATCCATTCTGTATATAGGTAAACAAACTTATATTTTATAAAATTCCAGATGCCTTTTATGACTTCAAAGAAAGCTGAATCTGAGAAACTACTGCGACCTCTCAGTGCTTTATTAGACTGCAAATAGTCTTTGACAATTTAAAATTAACTAGGATAGAAACAGAAATAGTTGTGATATTGCAACAATAAAGGTCTGCCTTGTGCATCTATAAAGTGGGTTATGCAACAAGACCTATAATGAAAACTACAGATTGCAGCCATAAGTCAAAATAAAAATTTTTTTTTTCATATGATCTGAAACAAATCATTAAAGCTTTACATCGACAGCTTCCTTGAGCTCAGAAACAGTTGAAAAGTGATGTAATGGTTTCAAGTGCAAAGTGAAATTTTATTCTTCCTGAAATATGATGTCAAAGTATTACTCTGGACATATTATTGAAGAACAGTAAAAATGTATTTTAAAACTTGTTAGTTTTCCATCTTGAAAATGTTAAATCTTGAAAGAAAAGGAAATAAAAGTACAATTATGTCTCAGACCATTTTATCATTTCCCTCCTCTGTTTCTTCTTTCCATAGGCTTGAAGCCAGGAACCAAATATAAGGTCACTGTCACATCTGTGAGGAATGATGCTGAAGGGAAGCCATCTTCTGTACATGGTTGGACAGGTATAAACAGAAAGCTTTGTTTGTAGTTTAATGACATCCTTGCACAATATCACAGTACAATCACTATTGTCTTCACAGCTGTTGCAGCAATCGGCCATACTGCTGGATCAACTTGAGACTGTCAAATGGTCTCCTCCCCCACCTTCTTTCCAAACTGAAAACTAGTGTCCAGGAAGAAACAATATGTCAGGATACAGCCATACTCCCAAAACTAAAGAAGATTTATAGTTGACACAATAAGCATGCCAGAAAGGAAGGGGATTATCCCAGTTAACTCTGGTCCCAACCTCTGTGAGTTATTTGGTTGGTCTGCAGAGTCTTGACATGCATGGAACATGTCTTAAAATGTATGGAACATGTCAAGACTCTGCAGACTAACCAAACAACTCACAGAGGCTGGGACTAGGGTTAACTGGGATAATCCATATCTATCTCTCTATCTCTATCTCTATCTCTATCTCTATCTCTATCTCTATCTATCTATCTATCTATCTATCTATCTATCTATCTATCTATCTATCTATCTATCTTTCTATCTAATATTCATAATAAAAGTTGTCTGAGTGCCAAACTGTGCTGTATGCATATAGCTGTCTCCTCAAAATTAATCTCAATATGTAAAGGTTGGGGATATGGCTCCCCCATATGTTGAATCTGGAGAGATTTTAGCCACTTGAGTAGAACCTATATAAATGTTTCTAATTTTCCAGATTCCAGAATTTTCAGGTAGTAAGGGCTTTGGGGTAATATCATTTGAGATAGGAGTGAAACTCTGTGATCAGAAAGGTATTTGCACAGATTCATCTTATGGTGCCCTTTCCTCAACTGGGTAGCCTTTACATGGTCATTCATGACCCAGTCACTTCATAACTAGACTATTGTAAGCTTTCTGACAATCTGCCCCTTAATTTCTGTTACAAATATTAGGGACAAACTTCCCCATTCAAAGTTCATTGGGCCTGAATTCTATATTGACATTTTCTCACAGAAAGCCAGTACCAAAGGCCGTTGTAGGGTTATATTCAGTGCAGGCTCTATGCTGATGATTAAAATCAATGCATGGAGAGGAAAATGTATCTGTGTTGCAGGTCCAACTCCCTATTGCTGTGTCTTCAGTTACTAGTCTGAAAACTTGGGAGTGGGGTTGTCATGAATACCACCCTTTTGGCCTTCTAGCTTTTGGAAACCATTTAAAAATGTATCAGAGATTAAGGCTGCTTTGACTATTTCAGATTAAAACATCAGGATGTTATGCACTCAGTGAAGTTTATACCTTTGTAACTTTTGGTTGGTTCATGTTTTGCTTCTGTGTGGGATGGCTACCACCAAACTCCTGGCTTTGGAGTAAAGAAGACCACAAGTTTGGCTTCAGAATCACCCAAGAATGAATTGCATAGCATAACATCAACCAGAGGGCAGACTGCTGGACTTGCAGGTTTTGGCAATGCAGTCTTGCTTCTAATTGTATAACCCCCCAAAATGACAGTATTGGTGTAAATGAAGCTTTGCTAGTTACTGTTGGTTGATACATTGAAAATGGCTTGATCACAAAATGTCCCTTTGACTGGAGATTTGAATTTGGCAGAAGTCTTATTAGAAGATGTGCTTCTAAGAACATGCAGAATGCTAAAAGGTTCTCAAATAATTAAGTAGCATCAGGTCCCAATTAGAAAAGGTTCATGGTATTGTTGTCTTGATTGCAGATTAAGCTTTACCTAGCTATCAATAGATAAATGTATTAAGAATTACACAAGACTGAAAAGCCTTACTTTTTTCTAAGCAACATCTTAAAGGTCATGTGGTACATCGGCCAGGGAGTGTGATGGCTCAGCAGTTAAAGACACTGAGCTTCTCAGTTGGCAGCCAGGTTCAAGAACTGAATGCTGTGTGATGGGGTGAGCTCTCATTATTTTGCCCAGCTCTTGCCCACTTAACAGTTTGAAAGCATGCAAATGTAAATACATAAATAGTTACCACTTCAGTTCTGTGCATTTTGGTATTATATAGTCATCCTGGCTACATGACCATGGAAATATTTTCAGACAACACCATCTCTCTAAGAAACAAAGACGAGCACTGTCCCCTAGAATTGGACGACTGGACAGGGGAAACCTTTACCTTTACTAGTATAGATCAGCAAGAGAGAGGAAGTTGCCTTTGTCTTTTAGCATAGAATTTCATTTAACTCACCATTGGCCAAGTAAGAAGGAGGCACAGGGGACTAACTCCTGCCATTTGCCTCAATGATCAGATTGCTTTTTTGAGGAAGGCGATGATGTTGTCTTCAATATATTTAAATAAACAGTTATGCTTCCAATGGGACGTTTTCATATGCAAACAAAGTTTTTCTTGAGGTATTTGCAACCATGTAAGGACCAGGAAGGAGTTCTCTAAAACCAGACCTTTGTTTAAAAGAAATAGGTTCTCTCACAATACACTCCTGCAAACCAGCAAGGTAATCTGAAAAGCATCACATACATATAGCTGCATCACTATATAAAAAAGAGATTATTGGAATCATTGCACCACAGCTTCAAGATGATAAGCTCTGTAATGATTTGCCAGCCATTATCTTGAAAGCTAGGCCTTATATGTGTTAGAGAAGAGTTGGAAGATAACGGTGTATCCTGAATGTTTAATCACTGGAACAATTCTCTCAGTATCTAGTTTCTCCACAAGTAGTTATGTTTGTGGAGTGCCTTTTATATGGAACATTAGCAAGTCCTGTCTATTTCTGTTGCCTACTTCACTCCAGGATTTGAACAAGTAGGAGAGAGAAGAGCAAAGATACAATAGTCTTCCTGCTCTTCACTGCAGTGTGCCAAAAATAATGAGGGATGTCAAACTGAGCATTTGTTACTTTCTCTATATTTACTAGTTTTAATAACTCTTCCAAAGCAGCTCATTCGCAGATAAAATCCTAAAGTCCATCATTGCTATCAGAGTGCTCAGACTGACATCCTTTATCTGCTGGTTGATGATTTGCTGAAGGAGGGGAGGTGGCAACAAAGCCAGAGGTCAGAGGAAAAAGCCAATCACCTTGCCTTTATTATGACACCCTCACAAATTAGGATAATACTATTTGACAGTGATTCAGAAAAGACATAGATGCCAGTGGTGGGATTCAATTTTTTTTACTACCATTTCTTGGTGAGTGTGGCAGGGGAAGGTTACTGCAAAATCCCCATTCCCTCCCCACCCCACTAACCTGCTTTCCAGCTCTGTTCTCCTGTGCAGGGCAACAAAAGAAGACCAAGCCAATCAGCTGGGACTCAGGAGGCAGAGAATAGATGGGGGTGGGGACAGTCAGAGGTGGTATTTGCTGGTTCTCCAAACTACTCAAAATTTCCACCACCAGTTCTCCAGAACTGGTCAGAACCTGCTGAATATCACCTCTGATAGACTCATGGTAGTGATTGGCAAATTTTATGCTGGTATTGCTTTCTACCAACACACACAGATATATAAAACTAGCAACATGGTGGGAAAGATCTCTAGTTGCTCAAGCATGATTTTACATAAGAGACAGGAAAATATGATCCAACTCCTGAGGAGCAAGGGCTCAGCACAGGCTCTGATCATGGAATTGGCCCTTTACAAGATGCCTTAGGGCAGGCCAATTCTGTGGAAAGACCACACAGACAAAACCTCTGCCAATGGTTAGGTCATTTGAATGTTACTCTACCCGCAAAAAAGAGTTGCTCTCAGAAAAGCAGACTCTACATTAACTTGTCTAAAATGACCCCAAATTATACAGAAATCTGAGTAATTATTTATAATTCGAGGGAACTCATGAAACTAGATGCTGGTGATGGTAAACCACATTGATGGTCCCAAGGGAAAGGGGCAGAATATTTGTTCACATTCAGCTAGAATTTCTTCTCTTCCCTCCTTCAATTATTTGCAGGTAAGAGCAGTTTGGAATAAACAGAGCAGCTACACTCTTGTTGTAAATTGCAGAAGGAATGACCTTGAGGAGCATGAAGAAAAACTGCTACAAAGCCAATGGTTACATACTCTGTGTCTGGGGAAGAAATGTGACATGAAAAAATGTCTCAGACAAATGTTTTCCTAGTTCTTGCCAAGTTGTAGAGAGGGCAGGAAAGCACATTCAGATATCCAAAATTCTGTTCCTATATCTTTATAGTAACAGTGGTATTAGCCTACATGACTTTGGTTTCCTCGGCTGGATTACCTTGCAGTGCTTACAATTCTTACGCTGCTCTTAGACACAAAGTTCTACCACATTGCAGCCCATTTGATTTAAGAAGTCTACCAAAGGTGCTATCAAGTGAATGCATATTTCTTCCATGCTGACCTAAGCAACAAGGCTTTTTAAAGAGAGCACTTCTAGTTTTGTGAAGTTTGTCAGTCCTTTGGAAGAACTGAGGTTATCAACGGTACAGCTGACAAAAAAACAGTTTTTATGAAGAAAAGAATGCACCATAGGAGGAAGGGGGTGTTTGAGCAAATATGCCAGAAACAAATATGATTGAAATATGGAGAATACAAAACACTGATTCTTTGAGGATTTCCAGGACTCAGACTATCTTGAGGTTTTAAATGTGCCAGAGCTGTCTTGCTGTAGCAAGATCTCCAGCTGAAGACCCTGAATATAATCCCCTGTGTAATAACACCTATTTTTAAGCAAGTGAATTCATGAAGGAACAACTTGAATGCTAGAAATGGGAGGAGGAGTTTTGCTAGAATTCAGATTAAGAATGGGTTGTCTGATATATGGAATCATGGTCATAAATTGTGTATATATTTGAAAGAGCAAGCAGAGAAAGCTACATCTCAGTTCCAGAAGTATGACCACCCCCACTACTCTGTGGGAAAAATCTGAGCTTCAGGCAAAGATTATTTGCTGCTGCAAAAGAGGAAAAACAAGATATGAAACAATAAGGGATGACCTTGAGACAGGGATGATTCTCAGTGAAAAGATCTGAGTGGGGGAAAGAGGTGTACACCACCACGACATGTCAGCCAGTGTACTTGAGAAGACAACACAGTTTTTCTAAAACAAAACATGATGCAACTCTGACTAGAGCTTGTGGACAGATATTGTAATTGGCATTTAAATCTGTATTAGATGAAGAAACCAGCAGTTTACAAAAGCAGGGGTGAATTCTGACTGCTCTTAAAAGAACAGATTGACCCACATGAGTTCCATCCATGGGAAGTTTCTTTGTGCCAGCATAAAATCTTCTCAGTTTGGCTTATGCCCTTTGTAACTAGTAGCATGAAGGGGTGCCATGTGGATTGTATACCCCCAAGCACCAAAATGTTCTGAATTAGCCTTGAAAAATTGTGGACAATGGTAAAACTTGTTGGAATCACTGTGTCTAATCATGTCTAATTCCTTTCTAGATATTGATGCCCCAACACATTTAGTCACTGATCGAGTAACAGAAAACACAGCCACCATTTCTTGGAATGGAGCCCAGGCTCCCATTGATGGCTATGTGGTGAGTTACAACTTAGTGGGTGGTGATACCAGACAGATATCCATTGACGAGGACAAGAGAACCACTACGCTAGTGGGCTTGAAGCCTGGCATGGAGTACATTATCCACATCTGGGCTGTGAAGGGAGCTCAGCAGAGCAAAAGGGCAAGCACTGAAGCAGAAACAGGTATTTCATAGATATGAAATTGTGAAATCTTCATGAATTGCCATGTTTTAGTTCTACACAGTGTAGTTCTTTTTAACATGCCAAACTGTACAAATTATATGTGAAGGAGTATTAGAACTCTGGCAGCAGATTGAAGATTTACAGTCTGCTGAAGAAACCATGTATCTTCTTTTCCTTACTTTTGTCAAAACAAATCATGTTCAGTTTGTGAATGTAGAACCTGAAAGATGTCAAGCAAGTACTTATTGTCAAATTCTGGACACAATGAACTATAAAGAAACCAGATAAGCAAATAACAAATCTTTTAATAATATAGTAATTGGTTAAATATGGCAATCATACGTTGTTATATATCTGCATGTATGCATGTCTGTATATGGGTAATCTACAGATTCATAGCATAAGAGTGGTGAAAACTTAATTCAAGTCCTAAATTGGGACTAAGAATTATTAAACTGACATTTAAGAATTTGGGCATTGACAAGCAAGGAGGCTTTTTGTAAATTAGACTGTTCAGGTCTGATAAATTCAATATATTTCCCGATATAGAAGAAGTTCTTAAGGTATCAATCCAAGGGCTCTAACCCTTATTGGTACAATAATAGATTTCTTTTTCCACAAGCATTATTTCAATCTGCAAGTCCCAATATAGTACTGTATTTTGAATCTTTTTCCAATTGTTTTTCTTCAATCCTAGCACTGGGTGATTTAGCAACATCAATGAACCATACTTTCCTCTTTTCAGTAATTGTTATATCAGGCATGTTAAGGACAAGATGGCAGAGTGATATGTATAATGCTTCTGACACTTCCTGTCTTTGTTGAAGCAGTTCTGACAAAACTATTCAGAAACAATAAATAAACTATTTCTCCAATTTTTTGCTTCCTTTTTAGTAATCTATTAATTTATTAATTAATCTATTAATTTAAATTGTCAGGCACCAAGGAACAAGGATAGCGTATAATGTTTAGTTGTTAAAAGTTATGCTCAAGTTTACACAGGGCCATATGGTCTCTTCAGTAAAGATTGACAGATCATTTTAAGAAAATGGAAAAAAAGAATATATTATCCAATGTTACTGAGGAAAAAAATGCAATAAATTGTACCTTGGCTCACAGAAATAGATGGCCCCACCAATTTGAAAACAGACCAAGTGACAGAGAACTCAGCCACTGTGTCTTGGAACAAGGCCTGGGCACCGGTGGAACAAAACATCCTCAGCTATACATCTGCTGATGGAGAAACCAGAGAGGTACCCGTTGGGAAGGATAACATCAAGACTACCTTGACAAACCTGAAACCAGGCATGGAATATGTTCTCCACATCTGGGCAGTGAAGGGAAGCCAGCAGAGCAAGAGGTCAAGCACAAAAACTATGACAGGTAACTTGAATAGAATGGTGGGAGTGGATTACTGCATTTCTTCACCTATAAAAATATTCTGCAGGGACTCTGAATAACAAGCTGAATGAAATGGTGTCCTTTGAATGTCTATGGAGATTCTTAGTCATCCAGGCAATGATTATCCCAAAGGTGCTTTTTTAAGAGGCAAGTGGATTCTTTTTGGATTTTCTTTGAAGATGTTTCACTTTTCATCCAAGAAGTTTTTTCAGAGAGAAGTGAAATGTCTTCAAAGACAAACCAAGTGGTAAGTCCACTTACCTCTTGAAAAAGCACCTTTGAAAATGACAATGATGTAAATCATACTGATACCAGAGCTGATGAGTTCAATACTATTTTCCTTATGTATTCCAGTACAAATTGTGCTATATATTTTCCAGCTACAGTTGCATGAACAGAGCTGCTTTGGAAATGCTAGGGACAAACCTAGCTTATATACGGAGTCCTGCAGCACCCTCTGTTGTATTCTATAAGTATTCCATTCTCCCTGTTATTGGGATTAAATAGGGAGCGAAATCATAAATATCCAATTAGGTTCTGCTATCTTTGCTACATGTTCAAGAAAGGATAGGAGCGGAAATGTATTATTTGAAGGCTTGTAGACAATGGTAGTAGAATTGAAATAAAAGATTCCTTGGTAGATTTGTGTCATAGATCTCCAGCCTTTCAGCTTCACTATTTTGGGGCATTAGAAAGTTTCTTACAGAACTGTGCTCTTTTTTCCTTTGATATATCATTGCCTCTTTTCCTTTATGTCCCTCCAAAGACATTTATTCAAGAGATCTTTGATTCGGCCCCTTATAGTGCAAACTTACTGTAAATTATATATCACTCTATTTCCTGAAATTCTTAGATAACATGCATAGAATTGAGGACTACAATATTTTACAGGGTGATAGAGCTGGTTGGTCATTCTTTAATATAAAAAGGGACATGCCAGTATACATAGAATATGTATCCTAATATATATCCTAATATGTACTCTAAACTAGGGGTGTCAAACTGGCAGCACATGGACCGGATTTGTTATGTGCAGGCCAAGCCCACCCCAGTTCCATGAATGGGAAAAACATGATGGCAATGTGACACAGCAAGTTTGACACCCATGCTCTGAACCAGTGGTTGCCAACCAGTAGGCTGTGGCCCACTGGTGGGCCGTGAAAAAATTTTGGTGGGCCGCAGAGAAATCTCACCTCTAGAGCACTCCCCAAAGCAATTAATCCAGGCTATGCAGAAACACAAGGCTGCACCGCCACATGGCCCGTGGGAACCCTCCCCACCCACTCTCTCCTTATCCAGCAAACTTGCCTGCTAAATTGCTATTTTTCCAACCATCAGCTGTGGGATTTCGATTAGCTATGAAGGAGGAAATGGTTGGATTTCTTGCTTTTTAGCTAGTCTTTCGATCTTCGGCTCAGCACAGCCTAATCTCTCTTAGGACTGAAGGTTCTGTTATTCAGTGAAGATTGGCAAGCAAATTTTATGTGACAGACTGAGCTAGCCGATGGCAAATAGATCACTAAATGATTCTGTGAGCAACTCAATCTGCTTGCCTACTTTGCCTGATTTTGGGTAAAAGTTGTTCTTTTTTTTATAAAAAAATCAATATTTACATGCATGGTGTGTTGTAAGTTAATTTTGTGAGTTTGCTTGCAAGCAAATTTTATGTGACAGACTGAGCTAGCCAATGGCAGATAGATAGATCTCTGAATGAATCTGTGATTCTGTGAGCAACTCAATCTGCCTGCCTGCTTTGCCTGATTTTGGATAAAAGTTGCTCTTTTTTAATAAAAAATTCAATATTTATATACATATTTATAATATTTACATACAAGCCATACCCAGCCAGTCACATGACCACCAAGTGACACCCACAAATTAGGACACACTCACAGAACCTGTTGGTGGTCCCTGGGATCTAAAATTATGAGTTTGGTGGTCCCTGAGGTCCAAAAGGTTGGCGCCCCCTGTACTAAACCCTTCTATCTTGGATGAAAGAAAAAAGAAATAGCTGGCTTCCTAGATATTACTGCTGGCTCTCAGTACCTCCTTTGTATGTGCATAAATTTTCTCTTCAGTTACAGGTTCTGGGATTGATTCTTCTCTAACTTCTCGGTTTCTTTGCACACATCCAAATAGTTGTATTAATATGCTACCTTCCAGTCCCTACAATGGCAGAAAAAGATGTCAATATAAATTGTGTAGATGACTCAGCCTTATCCTGCCTCAGCAAGAAGGCCCTTGAATGGTGCCACCTGTATAGTTTCAGTGTGGGACAAATTAAGACAGTGATTTGTGAGATGGGTTGCTCATCTCACAAATTTTTTCACATTTTTTAGAGCTGAAAAACTATTCTGGAAATGGACAGTAACAAAGTCCTTGTTGTCCAGAAAACTACATGGACATGTACTCTCCAAAAGGCAATCTTTTCACCGTACCACAGTTTGCTTCTTCAGAGACAAACCAAGGCAGCAGTGACAAAGTACATCAAGGTATGCACAGACAACATAACTGTGGACAAGTGCATCAAAGTCAATGGAAATTGTAAATCCTGGATGACTGCCGAGGTACGGATGCTTCTGAGAGCCCGGGATTCTGACTTTAAGACAGGGGACACTGACAAATACAAAGAGGCCAGGGCAAACCTTTGAAAAGGCATTAAGATGGCAAAACAAAAATACAAACAAAAGGTGGAGAGCCATCTAGCAGACAACAACCTGAAGCAACTGTGGCAGGGACTGCAGCACCTAACTAATTATAAGGGCAGCATGAGGAAGATGGTTAACGCTGATGCCTCGTTGGTAGACGAGCTGAACACTTTCTTTGTATGCTATGAGGTGAAAAGACCTGACCCTGCTGTAACCCTTGCCTGCTGGCCTTCTAATTCCAAGCCACTCACTGTGAATGAACATCAATTGAGAGCGGTATTGAAGGCCGTGAACCCCAGTAAAGCTGCAGGTCCAGATGGGGTGCTGAGGATAGTGGTAAAGACTTGTGCCGACCAATTAGCAGAGGTCCTGACAAGGATCTTCAACATCTCCTTGCAAACAGCCAGTGTTCCTCATGCTTGAAAGCAGCCACTATTATCCCAGTCCCGAAGAAAACAGCAATTAACTGCCTGAATGACTGCAGACCTGTTGCAATAACGTCTGTAGTGATGAAGTGCTTCAGCACCAGTGGTGGGTTTCCAAATTTTTCCCTACCAGTTCTATGTGCGTGCATGCTTCTATGTGCATGCAGGTCTCAAATACTGACCTCTGTCAAGGCTGGATAGCTGCCTGAAGTGTTTTTAAGCTCAGCTGGGGTACAGCAATAGCGTGAATCAGCTGAGCTTTATGTGCATGTGCACAGTACAATTACGGAGCTCTGTCAACCTGGTGAGCTGCCTGGAGTGTTTTAAGCTCAGATGAGTGCAGCAATCCACTCTGCTGTGCAAAGCAGCTGAGCTAAAAGACAAGGAAATATATGAGAAGTAATGGTGGGTGTGGGTGGGTGGGGCCAACCAAAGGTGATATTTGCCAGTTCTCTGAATCAGTCAAAATTTTCGCTACTGGTATGCCAGAACTGGTCTGAACCGTCTGAATATCACCTCTGTTCAACACCTTAGGTCATGCCTCCCACTGGATTTTGACCAATATCAGTTTGCCTACAGGGGGAATAGGTTGACAGATGACCCCACAGCTACAGCCTTACATTCTGTAGCGAACCATCTTGAGAAACCCGGAAACTATGTCAAGATGCTTTTCATAGACTATAGCTCGGCCTTCAATACCATTCTGCTGAGCATCCCTATCAAAAACCTGACTGACTTGAAGTTTCCCTCTTCCATCTGCAACTGGATTAAAAACTTTCTGATGGACCGGCCACAAATAGTGAGGGCTGTGTCATTCATATCTACCTCCCTGAAGCTCAGTACTGCCTCTCCTCAGGGCTGTGTGCTCAATCCCAACCTGTACTCATTGTATACACGACTGTGTATCTTTCGACCCATCCACTGTGATCATCAAGTTCATAGGTGATACCACTGTATTGGGCCTTATTACAGGTGGAGACGAATCAGCATACAGGGGAGAGATTCAGAAATTATCCACATGGTGCTCAGAAAACAACTTGCAACTGGAGATGGTGCTAGATTTCCAGAAGAAGAGAGAGGAACCTGTCCGATTCCAAAATGAAGGGGGCTGTGTGGAGAGAGTCTCTTCCTTTAAATTCCTGGAAGTCTATCTCAGCGAAGATCTCACCTGGAAAAACAACATGATCCAAGTGGCCAGGAAGGCTCAACAGAGACTCTATTTCCTCTGGGTCTTGCACAAAAACAAGGTGGAACAACAACTGATGACCTCCTTTTACAGGTCCACAATAGAAAGCATCCTCATGTATTGCATCATGTTATGATATTCCGGCTTGACAACCGCAGATAGAAAGACATTACAGAGGGTGATGAGCACAGCACAAAACACAGTGGGCTATCCCCTGGTAACACTAGGTGAAATTGCTAGGGCTCGCTGCCTTAGAAAAGTGAGGAAAGTCCTCAGGGATGACTCACACCTTTACTCTCCTACCATTGGAAAGGAGATATAGAAGCATAGCCAGTCATACAAACAGGCTGAAGAACAGTTTTTATCCATGGGCTGTCAGACTCCTGAATGTGAAATAACATCACAACTACGTAGCACGATAGACTTGCAGGGCCGGTGCAATGTGCAACATGTTCACCATGGTGCAATAGTACTGTGTGTTTGTTAATATGATTTATTGGGTTAGGGATTTTTTGTTTTCACTGTGAGTTGTATTGTGTTGGGGGGTGCATTAGAGGAGAGTCAGTCAATCTCATTGTACACATGTTGTGCTCTGACAATAAAGGTTTGAAATAAGTATTTTAAAAGGAAGAGTAAATGTAGAACAATATAACTGTTCAGGGAAAAGAGGAAGATACATAGAAAAAAGAGGAATTTGTTCACCTCCTCTTTGCAAAAAGGCAACATAGAATATGCATAGAATTTCTTTGAGTTCTCATAATAGCTTTCTGAGTGTTTTAATGCTGGTCACTGCTTTGTCTAGATATTGATCCACCAAAAAATATCCATGTATCAGATGTGACGCAGTCCAGTGGAGTAGTCACTTGGGTGCCCCCAGATGCTCAAATCAATGGCTATCTTCTCACCTATCAACATCCAGCTGGCACCAGTAAGGTAAGCCTGATAAATGCACCATGTGTGAAATTGGTCAAACCAGCTATTAGGACATGGCAGACTTGCTTAGATCATTTCAGACAACGGTCACAACACATCTAGATTTGCCATAAATTTAGCCTGATTCTAATGTCTTTTTTGTCTTCTTTTGTACATATGTTTTTATGGCACCTTGTTCTATAATTCTCGGCAGCTCATACTAAAACCAAAAGTATATGCAACTTAACCTGATACAATTTGTTTAAGTAAACAAAACACATCATGTGGCCTTACGACTTGATAAAATAATATGATTATTTCATTTTTTTTGTAAAAGTTTTTTATTTTTTAAAGGCAAACACTAACACAACACAAGCATAAAACCATCATCCAAAATACTGCGTGTCGATTAGTACATTTCTTTCATGCAATGTCACAATATCAACAGTCTTCCTCTTCCAAACATACATTCATATTATATAAGTCAACTATATATATTATATTGTATTATTATTGTACCATTATTAGACTCAACTATAAATTTACATAGTTCTTATTGAGCGAATCTAAGTTTTAACAAATCTGGGAACATTCAATTCATTTCATTATGTTCAATTATATAATATCATTACATCATATTATCTTACATATTATACTATTCCTTTTTATAACATCGTTTACCTCTCTATTTTCTTATCTAACCATTGATAAAATAAATACCAAATTTTATTATATTCTTTATCTTCTTGCTCTCTAATTGCTAATGTCAATTTACTTATTTCTGCACAATATGGTTATTTCAATAGTTATTCACAATTAGAACTATTCTAATTACTTCAAAATAAAAACAAATTATAGGGCAGGAAAATAATATAGAAGATGAAAAATGAATTCAGGCATTGGCATTCTTACAATAGCAACCAAGTCATGGCTTATAGAAACTAAGCTACAATTATCAGCAAATGGTGCATTATGAAAAGGCCCAGCACATTGGAAAACACAGCTTTTCTTCCTGTGCTGGGCACTAATGCAAGAAAGGAATGAGCAGCAAGTTGAATTTTTTGTCAGAAGCAAAAATCTGCAAGGAGGATGTTACATACAAGGTATATGATGAGAGGGAGACTCTAAGTTCTTGTTCCATATTAGGCATTGGCTAGTCCCCTTCTCTCAACCCGAGGAAGCAAGCAAGTGACTTCTGAAAACCTTGCCAGGAAAACTGCAGATATTAATTTAATCAGTCTCCAGGAATCAAAAACTGATTCCTGACATCCAGGCACAGATGTCAGATTCAAACTCAGAGGCAATATAGTGAACCCCAATCAAGTTCAATCCTTTACTTATTTACACTTAATGGACAGAATCTTGCTAAACTAAATAACCTTCTAACCTACTAGATATATCCTGTGAGATTCTAGGGTGTGGCTATCTTGAATCTGTTCCCCATCCAGCTTGGGACTGTGCAGTCTCTTAATCCAGGCACCTCTCTGGGAAAACTCTGCTAACCCTGCCACCATTGCTCCTACAGGTGTACATTCCTTCCCACAGACATGCATATGCTGCCGGGCTCTCTCTCTGCAGAAATTCATGCTGTATCTGTGGAGGATGCTGATATCCCTGATACAGAAAAAAATGTAGGTGTGGTACAGAAAGCCTGAAAATGGTTGTTGCCATGCCTTCATGGTTATCTGTCATTTTATTCATTCATTTCTATTCTGCCCTCATTATTTTTATAAATACTATAACTCAAGGTGGCAAACATATTTGTAGTAGAGGGAGGCCCGGAGCTCTGGAACTTCAGCTGAAGAAGGAAGAGTTGGGAAAAGGAGAAGGGGGATGTCTTTCTGTCAGGTTTTTGGTGAAAAGACTTTTGGTGAGAGAGTTGGCCGGAATCCTGAAAGGTGAGGTGGGAGGGGAGCATTTATTTCAGACAAGGTTAGAAATTAAGGAATTAGAATTTTTAGTTAAAATAGCCTTGAAACTTCTAGTGAGGGAGGAAAAGGTAGGGAAAGAAGAAACGGCGGCTCTGTCACGTTTTGGTAGAAAGACTTTTGGTGAAATGGTTGGCTGGAATTCTGAAGGGGAGATGAGACTGCAGAGGCGAGTGGACCCAGACAAGTGGGTGAACGAGACCAGAAAGGGCACCAGATATGACAGAGATGAACTGACCAAGACAAGTGGGCAAGCCAGTGACCAGAGGAGGGGTGCCAGATGAATCACCAGAAGGCAGAGGCAAGCTGACTCAGACAAATGAGCAGGCCAGTGATCAGAGGGGCACCAGGCACCCCAATGGACAGTGGAAGTAACCTGAGCTGGACGAGTAGAGATGCCTGGGCAAGAGATCAGAGTAGACTGATGTCCAGAACAATAGACATTGATATACCTGGCGAGTGACTGTGTAGCGGGAAGAGCTTGGGTACTTTTAGAAAGTGGGGGAGGTAGAGGAATCAGGACTCTCGCAGCACTTTTGGAGGTGGTGCTACATATCCAACACTCCTCCCTCTCCTATTTTCCCCACAACAACAATCCTGTGAAGTGAGTTGAGCTGAGAGACAGCTACTGGCTCAACATTGCCTGGCTGTCTTTCATGACTAAGACAGGACTAGAACTCACAAACTCTGGCTTTCTAGGTGCCTTAGCCACTGGATCAAACTGTCATGAAGCATGAGGAGAATTTTTTGCCTTATATTCAGTGTTCAATGTTATGCTGCAGACACACAATGTTTTATTACACCATCAAAAAGGCACCTAAAAAATATAAAAGTAAATGAGACAAGCAATGGTGATAAAAACTGTGCATTCAAAAATGCAGCAGGGAGCTAAAACCCTAAAGATTGATAGGCTTTGCAAAATGGTTGAGGAGCATTCGTGATTCAGGAAATAAAAAAAGTCCCCCGTGTAAATGGGAATATCAATGCATCCTATTCTATTCACATACTGTCTGTATTTTAATGTTTCACATAGTTAAAGTACAGCATGCATTTTTGTCACCTGCTGTCTTCGGTGATGTTAGCCAGTCATGTAATTTCTATTCATCACTGAGCTTTGAGAGAAAGCAGCACATAGGAATGGAGTGTTAGTGAAATATAATTTCAGTCTCTTTCTTCTTTGTGGCAGGAAGTGCAACTTGGAGCAAATGATCAAAAGTTTGTTCTAGAAAACTTGAGTCGTGGTACTAAGTACACCATATACATTACAGCTTTTAAGGGAGACCGCAGGAGTCGAACAATGACTGCCACTTTTTCTACAAGTAAGCCTGGAGAACTCTCATACTCTAATATTTTGGTGCTATATATGTACCTTGTCCTTAAAAGAAGAACGAACTTGGAATGAAATTGAACTGGGATGAGTTTTGTCTGGAAGAACTTATAGTAAAAGATGGTTTGGAAATGGAATGTTGGTACGAAAATATGCAACTGAAAACCACAATAATAAAAATAATACTTATATTTTTATTCCCCAGTATTTCATTATATCATAACAAATACAAAAATACTTTTGGGCTTAGAATAAACTAAGCAATGTTTGCATTTTCATTTTGTAAGTTAGAACTCCTGTTTGTCATGTGGGAATATTATTGATCTAATAAACTAGTCTGAAAACAGTCCAAAATTGATAAAAGAAATAATCATCAAATTTGAAAAGCAGCAGCTATTCAGAAATGGGATGAAGTTTAAAAAATGTCAGCATTTGGAGATTCCTATAGATTTGATAGTAATTCCAAGTGCCATATTCCTATTGCTCAGTTTTAATTTTATGAAATGTAAGTGTGGCTACTGTCCCTAAATTGGTAAATAGATTAAATAAAGAGCATATAGTAAATGGTCAATGGTCAGAAAAAAGTATTTTAATGTCTTCATATTTGTTGAGGTAATTCCCCCTTAGGAGAATGAGTGCATGCAGGGAGATGTAGTGAGAGTAGGGAAGAATAACACACACACAGCACACAGATACACTGTACAGTAAATGTAGGTTTTTATTTCCAATAAACATTTAAGCACAGTCCAAACAAGCAGTCCAAGTCATTCACAGGTAAGGCTGTCAGTGTTCAGTTCAGGGATAATCCAAATATCAAAGTCCAGTATCAAAAAACAGTTCAGTGGGAATGAAGTAACAGTCATTAGGAGGAACGGCAATACTCTCCAACAGAAGAAACAGAGAGACTCCACTAAGACTCAACACACACACTCCAGAATACACCAAGAACAGGAACTAAACAACCCAGGTTTCTGGCTCCATCTTATGGCCGTTGTTGATGAACCACACCAAATTACACTTTTAGCATTCCCTTAAAGAGACAGTATTAAAATGTTCTATCCTGGTTTATTATATTTCCAACCCAACTATTAGGTGACTTACATTCCTAACAATATTTATACTTTGAAAGTATAAACACATGTGAAACACATGACATGTGTTGAGGTATTGCCCATTAGGAGATGAGCGCACTCAGGGAAACACATATGAGAGTGGGTGTTAAATAACACACAACCAGCACACAGATACACTGCAAACAGTAAAAATGTAAAGTTTTACTTCCAGAAACGGCGTAAACAAAAGTCCACAAATCATACACGATTAAAACAGTTAGTATTCAGAACAAACAGTCCAGGGATAATCCCAAAAACGAAGTCCCTTTTCTTTACCAGTATCATAAACAAAGTTCAGTAAACAGAGTTTGTGAACAGTTGCAAGACTCACAGCAATCAAGCAGAATGAATGACTCAGGCCAAAAGAAAATGCAAAAAGGAACAAACCAGGTTTCTGGCTCCATCTTATGGCCATTGGAGGAACCTCAGCCAATCACAATTACAATATTCTCTTAAAGATACAACAGTATTAAATATATAAATCCTGGTTTATATATTGCCAACCCAACTGTTAGGCGACTATCATTCCTAACAAGATGCAAAGACCATATTGGCACTAAATGACACTATTTGTGCCACTAAATATAGGAAAATATAATGGGAGAAGAGTCCAGTTCAGTTCACCAATTCAGAATGGAATGGAATGGAAATGAATGGAGTGGAGTAGAGTGAAGTAGAGTGGAATGAAATGGGATAAGACTATAAGACTGAATAAATGACAGTTTTGTTATCTGAAATTTAGCCAAGTGTCTTTCCCTGTTTGGAGAATCAAAAGGAAACTTACAGTTAAAAGAGGATATATTTTTTAAAAAATAGCACACTTATAAGTAGGAAAGCACATGCAACTCTCAATGACCAAATAACAGCTCTCAAGCAGTCTTATCAGTGTTTAGCAGTTTAGACTTGCATTTGCGCAGATTCATGCCGTGCTATCTTAGTGTTTATTTTCTTTTTCTCTGCTGTTAATGAAATTTATCCAAATGTCTTAGTGGCTTAGATTGTTTGGCCTCAGCATTCGTTTGCCACTAGGTTGTTCAAGGACTTTTCTGTATTTCTACCTCATCTTTGAATTTAATAATGTCAGCTCTTATTTGCTTTACTCCTGAAGTCAGTTTGCATTATCCCTACCCTGCGGACTGCAGCCAAACCCAGCAAAATGGTAATTCTATCAGCGGCCTATATACCATCTACCTGAATGGTGACAGCAACAGACCCCTTGAAGTATATTGCGACATGACCACTGATGGAGGGGGATGGATAGTGAGTGTTGTTTTCATTACTTTCAAAATATTAATTTTAGCTACTCCAAGTATAGGTAGTCTTTGTTTAGCAACCACAATTGGGATCAGCAACTTGGCTGTTAAGCAAAGCAATTACAAAGTGAAACTCCACCTGTGCTTATTATGATCTTACTTCAGCTTCGCTTTGCTGTACAGACCTGCAAAATCATGAACACAAGGATTGGGTGCAAAGTTAGTTCTTCATCACTGTCATAATTGTGAATGGTTGCTCTCTGAGGCAGCCACCAAATGAAGCCCACCTCATCTTTGACATTTTTCCTGCATGGTTATCACAGTGCTGATATTGCAATCAACTAATCTGGAAACCTGTGAAGACTTTGATTCTAATTACAGACAGTCCATTATTAGTCATGAACCTCCATTGCTGACCTTCTGTCTTACCTCATGTTCTTCCTGATTCATAGTTTAATATGGAATCTGTGATTATATGTGTGTGTGTGGGGGGGGGGTGTATTATACACACAGACATATTTTGAATTTTTAAATGGGCGCAGCTCTCTTTTTTCTCATTTTTAAAAACTTTTGGAACACAAAAGAGCATATTAATTAGTTCTCTACATAAACAAATAATCTTAATGAGACCACATGAGAATACCTTGTTAGTTGTGAGTCGGTGTACTGTATGTGTGGGCTTTTAGTCATGACACATGGAAATGAAAAAGTAGGGGGAAGTTATGACCTAAAACTGTAATTTAAATGTTTAAAGAATTGGATATCAAAGGAGAAATAAAAATGGATCGCTTACTTGATATTATGATTGCTCCATAAATGAAATAGTATCATCTGGATTTCTCAAATTCAAGGAGAATTTCATGTGTAATATTGTGTAACTTCTTCTAGTCTATTTATATCCGCTAGATTATGAACAGACATACCTTCAATCTTTCTTCTCTGTTTGATACTATATGTAGAATTAACATTCAATGAACCAATTTTTATATGCTTCTGCCTGCTTTTACAGATGATTCAACAGAGGTCCACAGGGCAGCTGGATTTCTCTAAGAGATGGAAGAATTATGTTGAAGGCTTTGGAAGTCCTTCTGGAGAATTTTGGTTCGGTACTATTGCTTTTTTAACATAATTCAAGATGGATGTATAGGCTTTTTAGAAGAACCACTATTAATGCAGAAATTCTAATTTAAGGATTATACTTTTCTGATGATGGGTATCGAATCTCCACACTACTCCTTCCATGTCCCGAGTTCTTAGAGTCTCAATACTATAGGAAATCTTCACTTAACAACCAGTTGCTTAACAATTCAAAGTTATGATGGTCTCAAAAAAAGATTATGACCTATGACCTTTGAAATTGAAATTATGACAGTTGCATGCACCCTTGCAGTCACATGATGGCATTTCAGACACATTTCAACCAGCTCAGATTTACAACCAGTTCCAGCATTCTGTGATCACATGACCATGATTCGTGACTTGTTATGCCATCCTTTGACAGAAAACAGCAAAAAGCACCCATTGAATATACTGGATTTGCTTAACAACTATGCAGTTCACTTACCAGCCATGTATTCACTAAACAACTCTTGTAAAACCAGTTGAAAAATCAAATCAGATTATGTAGTGACCAGCTTAACAACTACAATGACTTATGACCTAAATTCCGAAGTCAATCATAATGAAAATGTTGGGAAGAATACCTATAGTGTGCTAAAGTGGGCTCAGATTCTAAGAGTTTTACTTAAAAAAAACATTGCATTTAGTACTATCTGGCTGTACAATATGTAAGGACTCAGCACCATAGGTCATGTTTTGCAATGCTATAGAGCAGAGGTGTCAAACTCATGTTGTGACGGTGTCATGTGATGTATCAGGACTTTCCCCCCTTCGCTAAACTGGGTATGGACGTAGCCAGCACATGACGCATCCAGCAGTCTGGGAGTTCGACAGCCCTGCTATAGAGAGTCATAACTTTGTTGAAAATCATTAGCTAAATGGGAGTAGATGGTGGTGGTTGGATTGTGATGGAATGTGCACCTGCAGGAGCAGTGGGGGAGAGTTTCGGCAATGCAGCTTGAATGCAGAGGGAAATGGTTCAGGATAGCCACACCTTAGAACAGGGGTGTCAAACTCAATTTCATTGAGAGCTGCATCAGGGTTGTGTGTAATCCCAGAGGGTCATATGTGTGTGGGAGAGGGAGCGAGTGTGAGCATGTCCATGGTGGGTGTTTCCAGGTGGGAGTGTCCATAGTGGGCATTTGACACAGGCTCAAGATATGTTTTTTCCTTCTCTTCTTTCTTTCCACAATTCTTTACTAAAACCATTTTCCTATCTCTTCTACCAGATATTACAGGCAATCATTTATTACGTACTCTTCATACTCCATTAAACTTTTTATTCCTAAATTTACACCGTTGCTTTAATGTTCAGCTTATAGTGTTTTAAGTTTCCTACACTAAATGTTATCTGTAGTTCCATCATAAACGTTGTTAGAGAGCATATAAATGGACATATAAATTAAAAACAAGTTTTATTATCTTCTTGGAAGAATATCTCCTCTCTCTCCCTCCCCTCACACACACATACACACACATTCTTAGAATGGGAAATTGAAGTATTTCTATTGATAAACTGATATAAAGTGACATGTAGTTAAATGATTGTATAATATTTGTTTATTCTATACAAATAGCTCAATTTTTATGGAAGAATTTTACTTTACTTAAAAATGCCTTGAATATAATAGTTTTGTCAGGTCTGCCATTACATCACCCTGTTTTGCTTTGATGGCATCCTGCCATAAAAGGGAGAGGGAGGAACAGGGGGATATAGGGAGGGGGGATGAGAGGATGAAAGGAACAGAGATGCCAGCCCAGAACAGAGCTTGAGAGATTCAAAGATTCCCAAGACACAGGCTTGGGAATGGAATGGGGAATGCCCAGCCAAAGAGGTGTCAAAATGTGGAGTTGTTACTGAAACACCTAATTTGAACCTTATTGGATGCCTCCAAGATGATCAAGGTGGGGAGGGCTTGGGAGAAAAAAAATATACCAGAACTAAGCGGGAAATCCTCAGATCTGACTTTGCTATGCTGTAACCACTTGGCATCAGTATACCTTTCATTACAAATAGAATCGAGGATCTTTCTTTCCTGAACACCTAAGCTGGGACAGGTCTGACAAGTTTGTTTGGCAGCCTACCTTAAATCTGACTCTGGAATATTTCTTGCAGGTCTAGAAAAACTGCATAATCTCACCAAATCTGCACACCTTCCCTATGAACTGAGGGTGGATTTACAGACTCACAATGAGTCAGCCTATGCTACCTATGACTTCTTCCAGGTGGGCTCCAGCAGAGATCGATACAAGCTGTCTTTGGGAAACTACAGAGGCACTGCAGGTAAACATTTCTTTTATTTTATTTTTTGAATAAAACTTTATTAAATTTCAAATAAAAAAATAAAATATTAAAAAAAACCCAAATTGGGGTGTGTGTGAAATATTAGAGGGAGAAATGGGAATGGAAAATGAAAAAGCAAAATCTCACATCCGTCTGAGTAGCAACCAATTTTTCAGGACTTCATGAACTTATTATATTCAAGGACGCTTTGGAAATGTGTGTCAGGAATGTTTTAGCAAGTAGCTTCTGTAAGGAGATTATACATGCACTAATAAGAAAGCCTAGCCACAAAATTAAAAATAAAAAAATATACAACAAACATGTCCTTGCATGCTGCTTACACAGTATGATGGCATCTCCCATTCCATTTAATACAATTAAGAAACATTATAGTCAATCAAAAAAATTGACTTATCTGGAAAATATCTATACTTCCTTTTGTCTTCCTGGCAAGCAAAAACAATTTCAGAGTTTGAACAACAATAAGCAAATTAATGTATTTGAACCCATAATATTTTCACTGAGAAATGAAATACTTTAGCCAAGGTCAAGAAATATATTTACATTCCTTTACTCACAAACATGCTTACACCCTTTTTGGCTCCTTCTTTCTCCCCACTCTTGTCCATTCCCTTCTCTGGTTCAAAGCAGATAATGTACAAAAAAATAAATAAGAACACCCTTTGAAATTTTATCCAGCTGTCAATTTCTCAGGAATCAGGAAAGGAAAAAAGGAATCAGCTGAGGAAAAGCCAATTTCTGAAGCTGAGAAATTCTGCTGAAGGCACATTGGATTTTTATTGCCTCAATAAAGGGTTGCAGTTAGTCATTTTCCAGTAATTTTAAAACTGGGGAAAACTTTCATGTTGTCAGCTTGATGATATCTGGTGGAGAAAAAAAACTTGGTGCTGAGATACATTTTAAGGCTAAGCCATTCCCTGTCAGCACCATTCAACTTAAGATGTGTATGTGTATTTATAGATATTCGGTATAAAGATGCCAATCTAGTACATTGCTTTACACTATTTAGCCTAAGGAACATATGCGTATTTATAAGTATTCTGCATAAAGATGCCGGTACTTTGTTTTGCAGCATGCCAGCTTCTTGGTTAATTATTCTTAATAAGACAAATTAGAAAAAAAATTTCTTGATTGGTGCCTGGGGGCAGCAAGAGAGGTGACTGCTGAACATTTGTGCTTATAGGTAATGCACTGAGAAACCCAGGATTAACTCATATTAAATTATGCTCTAGCAAGATTTTATATCTGTACTTTGATTAATTGCTTGCATGTTTCTGTGTCTCTGTGTGGAGGCATTGAAAGGTATTTAATTACATTTCTGCCCATTCATGTCAGCGATCAGAGGATTTCTAATGTCAGAAATATCATGATTCTAATGCTCCGTTTCTCTCCTAAGGGGATGCCATGACTTACCATAATGGTAGGAAATTTACAACTGTAGACAGGGACAATGATATAGCTATTACCAACTGTGCTATAACTCACCATGGTGGCTGGTGGTATAAGAACTGCCACCTGGCTAATCTCAATGGGAAGTATGGAGAACACAAGCACAGTGAGGTGAGTCTGGTACATATCTTTCTAGATTACATGTGACAAATTTCAAGAATATGCAAATTACTGTCAATACTTCTCCTTGTGATAGCTACTAAGTGTTTTAGACCATCTTAATCATTTTATGAAAGGAGAAGAGAACTTTTCTACTATTATTTGATTTTGAAATAATGCAAAGAACTGTTTGTATTCATCCTGCAACCTTCATGCATTTTTTTAAAAAAATAATCACTGACTCTATTTTACAAACTTAACTGCTTATAGTGATCCCAGTTAATCTGGTAGCAGATTCTAAAAATATTGTAAAAGTTTTTTTCATCAGAATAAATGTGTAAATAAATAAATAACCAACAATATCTTAAAAGTTATTCCTTCATTTTTTTTACATAGGAGGGAATGTCTCTTTTAAAAATATGGCTAATAAATTAAGATTTAAAAATAAAACATTTTTTCAGATCTGTTTTTATTTGCATGGATGATATCCTAATTAAAAAAATCAACTGTAATAATTATATATGTTCAATAATTATTTAATAGAAGAAGAACACTTTTCCTGTAGACTGTTGGAAGAGATTGATCTAGTGCTTCTTGATTAGCTTATATTATAAGACATTTGTTGGGGAAAGTTTATGAGCTTCTATTATTGAAGCTCATAAACTCTGAAGGTGCCTTAAAAATAATCTAATCCATTGTTTCTCAGCCTTGGCAACTTAAGATACCTCAATTTCAATTCCCAGATTTTCCCATTACAGAATTCTGGGAATTGATATCCACACATCTTAAAATTACTAAGGCTGAGAAACCATGATCCAGTCAAACTCTTTCAGTGTGAAATCTACCACTGTAATATTTCCAATGGCTGCTCAGCCTCTGTTTAAATACTGCAGTGAAACTAACTCTTCACCCCATTTTTAGGATACGTACATGTTGCAATGTTGATGCAGTAAATGCTTTTACTGTTAGAAAGTTTCTTATAACATGAAATTCACCTTTTGGGTTTTTTTCCCCATTGTTGTAAACCTTGTTCTTCTGAAGCAAGAGATTGGGTCTGTTAGCAATTATTCTTTTGCTAAAATATAGGACTCTGTAAACTATTTCAGTTGTTTCATCCATTCCTCATAGATTTAATTCCATTCCTTTATTTTCAACCTTTTCACCATCTTTGTTGCTTTTTTTGAGAAATATTATATGAAAGTATATGAGTATATAAACATTGTTTTTAAAATGTGTTCAGAAGTAGATATAGCATCTCAAACATGTCCTGATTAAAATCAAACAAAAATATTCTGAATTGCCTGCACTTAATCCCCACTGAAGTACATTAATACTTTTAGCTATTGTGTCACATCGTTTAATTACATTCAAGCCAGACTTTTCTAGTCTACTGATCTTCATTTGCTTCAGATGCTTCAATTTGTTAAGATACTTCTGAATCTGCTTGTTAAATTTTCAAACTTGTCCTTTCCCATCATAGTCTAACATCTTAACCACTAAACCACATTGCCTTTCTTTGCTGTATTTTAATCATGCATTTTATCCCTTAAAGTCAAAAAGGTGCCTGTAATATCATACAAGATATATTGCAGTTGACAATCAAGTTTTTTCAGTTTGATCCCTACATGCCACTTGTTAGGAGATACTGAAGGTTAAGATGCTCAGACTGTGAAGATCCTATTATTATGTACCCAAAAATGAAATCACAGCTGCTGGTTCTTTAGCTGGTGGTGGCTTTCATATGCATTAAGTGTTATTATTATGGTTCATTGAACAGTAAACCAGATGTTTAGACTGGATTTGCCATTTTTATCCACTTATCTCAAATATGTACTTTCCTGGGACTGTATGACTGTGAGCCCAAGCAAAGATGCTGCTTCATTAAGAGATACTGATATCGCGGAAAGACTGTACATCCCTTATCACAAAGTAATTTATGTGAAGTGCCATGTAATTATAGTTATAAGTGGATCAAATGAGACAATTTATCAGTCTGTCTTAAAAGATTTTTATACACAAAATACATATGCAAAACCTACAAAGTTCTAATAGTTGAATATTGATATATTTGTATTATCAATATAAAGTCTTGCACATTTGTTTATAGATTGAAAAACTTGATCTATATAAAATAGCTAAAATCCTATTTTTTTTCTTTTCAGGGAATTAACTGGGAGCCATGGAAAGGTCATTTATATTCTATCCCTTCCACTGAAATGAAGATACGTCCACGTTCACATAGCTTTGAGGCAGTCCTGAGTAGAAAACAGAGATCTCTGGCTGTGAAGGGGAAGGAGACTAAAGTTTAAGTCTTCTGGAAATGCTGTGTTTGCCAACACACAGCAATGCATGATCATGTAACAGTGTGTCAGGTCTTTTATGCACATTTTGATATAAATATAATCATATCAGTTATTTCAAGCCTTCTTTAGAAATATTTTCTGGTTTGATTTGTTGGGAACACCACAAAATATGCATTACATCTGTATCACTTGCATTAATGTGTCTGCATTACTTATAGAAAAAAGCCCCAGATTCTCAGATACATTCTCAAGTGGTGGAGGAGGTGCTGGTGCTGGTTAAGCTCCCTATGACCATAATGGCTGCTTGGAATTGCTAAGGTTGAGAACTCTGTTCTAGTTTTATTATCCCTCTGTATATGACAGCAAAGTGACTTATGCTACTCAGTTGCCTTCACAAGACCAGGTAGGCTCAGGCATTAAGTCAGCTTGTCTGCCTCATTAGGTGATTCAGCTTTGCAAAATCTAAAGTGAGGAACCCCAGTATTCCTTTCAGGAAGAAAAAACAATCACCTGAGTTGTTCCATTTCTAACAGGAATAAAATCATGCAAGTATTGTTTGGAAGAACAGTTTTTGACCTTTCCTTGGTAAATCTGCCTTTCTACCATTACAAAATGTAGGTTTAATTCTGAACCTTATTGCAAGTAAAACACGTCATGAAATATTATTTCCCCCATACAAAAAACTGCCCTCTTGAAATATCTCCCTCTCTCTCTTCTCTAATACACACACACACACACACACAGAGAGAGAGAGAGAGAGAGAGAGAGAGAGAGAGAGAGAGAGAGAGAGAGAGAGAGAGAGAGANAGAGAGAGAGAGAGAGAGAGAGAGAGAGAGAGAGAGAGAGAGATATGTATTTTTATTATAATTACACAAATATTATTGATCCAGAGTTACCAAAAGGTAAGATGGGCAGCCAATACATTTTAAAATTAATTAATTAAACAACTACTCTTAAATTAGATGCTCTTCAGGTATTTTGGATTTCATATACCATTAGCACCAAGAGATTCAGTGTTGACCATAGATATTGTTATATTTTACTTTATTGGTAAAACTATATTGCCACTATTGTGTGTTATAAGACCCAGGGCTCTTTCAATTTTGCTGGCTGCTTTTGCCACATTAGAACCAACTGGATGGCATATGTGTGACAAAGTGGTGAAAAACTTGTTTTTCAATCCAGCAAGAACTATCACAGATGCAAAGGCAGAGTAATACTCTACCATTTAATTCTGCTTCTTTGTGTAAAAACTGAATGTGGCAACCATTTGTGGACAGGGCAAAAATGATGGCTGCCAGACAAACTGTTGTGTTTTGCTACCTTACCAGGGTCTTCACAGTGTTGCAGAAGTTTCTGGACATTGTAGAAGGTTTCTGCAGCATTGAGAGTAGACTTGGTTAAAGCAGCAGAACAAAGCAGTTTGTCTCTGAATTTAGGCCATATAGTAGTGATCCAATTTTGTGGATAGGAGAAAATGGTGGCTGCTTCTGGAACCATGGTATGAAGCTGCACAAAGAAGTCATGTATTTCAGTGCTCTGGATGGATTTGGTGCTTTTCAAAAAGTGAGGAGGGTGTTTGGCCTGGTGGGGAAGGAATCAGGCCTAAAGCCTGGTGTATGAGTGTGTGTGTGTGGGGGGGGGAAGAGACCCAAAGGGAGTGGGACCCAAGGGGCAGAAGGTGGAGTACAGAGTGTTTTGGAGTGTGGAGGAACTTTGGGAGGCCAGGACAGGTGGCCCTAGCCTGTGCTCGGTCTCCAAGGGCCTACCCAACCCATGAGGTACCCCATTTTCCACCTAAAGACCCTGGGGTTCATTTAATGACTCACTGGAGAGAGCAGGGATTGGGAGGGGGTTATTAGGCGAGATGCTTCACTTAATAACCATTACAACATGCAACCATAGTGGGCAGGCTCCACTATGATATCTCAAGGACTACCTTATTGCAACCCTATTGTTTTTTAATTAGATTTATCATTAAATTCATGAGGTTTAAATTTTTTACAGTAGTAATAGATCTAGTACTGTGAGATTGTCAGTTACACCCTAGGCTTCCTCTGTGATGCAGAATGTTCTGTATGCAAATAACTGGGTTCAAATAATACATTCTGATTGGGTACTTAGAACGAAAAGGGATTGGTTCAAAAGGAACCAATCCTGCAGCCGCCGGGAAGGCGGCAAAAATCAAAAACCAATTGTCATTGGGCTACAAGCCGGCCGGAAAAATTGAATAAAAGACGGCGCGGCTTGAAGCAATGTTCCCTTTTCTACACTCTGCTAAGAAATAAAAGACTTGCTGTTGGAACCCGGTCCTGTAAACCCTCGTGTTTTTTCCGAACAAAACACCGTGGCAGACGAAGGTGGGATCGTCCTGAACGCGAGACCGGAGCAGCGCGGTGAGAAAAATTCCAAGACGACAACAGAATGGCTGGGAACAACGCACACGCCCGCTACCTTTTAAATCCCAACGAGGAAGACTGGGATTTCGTATGCGACCGCTTCCAGAATGTACCTGGAGAAGCAATGAGATGGAGGACCATCTTCAGAAACAACGCAAAAGAGCCGTTTTTTCCTAAACGCAACCTGCGGACCGACCATATTTCAAAATGGCAAAACCTGGCAAGCCCCGAGACGTTAAACAGTTACCTGGTCCGAACTCCAAGAAACTAACTGAAAACGCACTAACGGCACCAACGTGTTCAAACCTCATAAAACGGCTGAATTCTAGCCGAAGACCAGAAAGAAGATGAGACGGTAGGCTGATTTCGTAGCCGCTCTCCAAACAAGAATAGGGGGAGAGTGGCGAATTCCTTAAACCTCGAGGAAGGCTCATGAGCAGACCGAGTGATATTGGGCACTAAGTGACTCAACAGCGGCAAAGTAAGCTACTGAACACAGCCTAAAAATAACCTTAGCTGAGGCCATCGCGGAAGCCAC
>BHFT01009185.1:0-20094 GCA_004320025.1 Laticauda laticaudata
CTTCATCCGCTCAAAAAGTTTTGTGCAGCTCAAAACTTTTTGAGCGGATTAAATCTCAGTAGACGGATGCTGGACGAATAGAGAGCATGAATCACGGATGCAGTGAGTTCACAACGGATGCATCGCATTAACCAACAGATGGCAAGCCTTTTTCTCCATTTTACATCCTCTTTCCATCCGTTGGTGCAGTGAGGCATGGGCTTAAGATCTTACAAAGTAGCCTCATCACCCAGACCAATTGGTGTAATGCAGGGGTTTCCAACTTTAAGACGTGTGGACTTCAACAAGTGATGCTGGCTGATGAATTCTGAGAGTTGAAGTCCACACGTCTTAAAGTTGCCAAGGTTGGAGACCCCTGGTCTAATGTGTGTTTAAAGACCTAAGTCTCAAAATTTTACTTGTTCCCTGTTCCCAAAAGAAAATGCAAAGCATCATTTTAATGAAAGCATTACAATTTTTCTAGTAAATTGGGAGCTGCAATAATTTCACTGCAAGCATCTCTCTTCCTGGGTAACAGGTTATCCTTATTTTATCCCTTTAGGAAAACTCCAGTCATTTCCAAGCCTTACATTACTAACCAGCAAATCCAAACTTGATGTTTTATTCTGCTGCAAAAGCTTTTATGATGATGCCTATTACATTTCTAAGATAATCTTTCAGCTTCCTTTTTCTGCCTTTAAAGTCCCACTGCCCCTATTTTTTTTGCTATTTTCATAGCTCCATTTTGTGTGAAGTAAGTTTGATTCAGAAAAACAACTGACAATGTAATTTTAAAAAGGGGTGCAATTCTGTTTCTGAATCTCAAACCAATTCCCATATTCATAACTCAAAACTAGCTTTAACCTTCAGCCACAACCCTACTTCAACCAATCCACCATCACCCAAGACCAGGCATGCACACCCCTAACTACCTCAATTCCAACTACTGTTGGCCTTAAATGCAAGCTACTCAATGCAAGAAGCTTGTGAATAAAAATACTGATTTCTCCCTTACTAAATAATGGCTACATTTTTGACATCAATTTGTTTTGACACATGGGGCTCAATTCACTCTTCCCTGACTGCATTACACAGCTCAAGAGGCGTCATTTTACCTATTCAGATCATTGAATTGTAGAGGAGTAGGTGTTGCTATTTTCTATAAAAGTCCTTACATCTAAAAAACTCCAAGGTTTACCCAGGAGCTTGCTATTCTGAGACCATCAACTCGTGAACTACCTTAATATACATTTCCGATTCTTACTATGTTAACAGACACCATGATTATACATCGAACATTGTAAACAAGCTAAATTACACTACTAACAACGGGGCAGGCATTTCTGCCACATTTTTTATCTTTCTTGGTGACTTCAATCTACCTCATATTGACTGGACCCTAAATGAATGGACAACCTGTAACCATAACACAACCTTACAATGCTTTTACAAATCTGGGGACTGGAACAACTAGAACCAACAACACTAGACTGAACAGATGCCTCGATCTCATCTTCTGCAATAGTTTTGAATTTAAGTTTACGAATACAAACTAAAGAACCCTTTCCCAGCAGTGACCGCAATATGATTGTTTTGTCTCAACATTATGTCACACAAAATCACACATAACGATAATCCCCAATTATAACTTCAAAAAAGGAATATAGATCTTACAGACACAATCTCTATCCCGTTTGTATGGTAAGCTCGTATTCCATGAATGCATACTGTTGAAGACATATACAACATATTTTCAAATTGAAGTCATAAAGAGTCATCAATACTATATGTATCACAACATCTCCCAAACAAAACAAAAGAAACAGATTACATAATCAATAAGGGAAACCTTCAATCCGAAAAAGAGCACCACCTCGGCGGAAAAACCAAAATCTGGTAACATTGCCATTTCAAAGCTGATACAAAATTTATGCCACCGATAAAGACTGAATCACAATTATCACATTAAACAAGAGGAAAACCTGTCTATGTGGCCAATTCTACTGGTCTGCTTTTTAAATTTTGTAACAACAAACGAAAAGACTCAAGATCCAATCCCACCCCTGATAGGACCTAATGGTAAGAAGACTAGCAACGATGACACCATTAAAGCCACTCTTTACACATTGCTTCGGTCAGTATTTTGAAAACAGCAATAGATCATGCGAATTTCCTAAGCTGAACCACAGACAACTACATGATTGATAATATTCAATTTTACAAAAGACAATGTTGAAAAAGCACTATGCTATCTAAAACCCATCTCTATTCTGTTGGACCGATGGAATATTCCGTCATTGTGCCTATTTTTTAAAAAGCTATCTTGCCCATAGCTTCGAATCATTCTCTAGCTAATCTTTGAAAATCATTTCAGGGACCAGCTCCTTGCCTAACTCTATCACAAGACAATTCCTTATGCTGCTTACCATAAAGTCATGGAATCAATATTACCAATCCCATTATCTCTTTAGAGGAAACAACTATTCTTAATAAACAATTTGGTTCAGGAAAATGTACTGTAATTAACTGCAACTTACATTGCAAAACATTTATGACTACACAACTTCGATCAGGGCAGGCAACAGACGCAATAACTCTGGACTTCTGTAAAAGCCTGATTCAGTGGTACATGAAAAAAACTACTCCTAAAAACTAAAATTCTTATGGTTCTCTGGACCCCTGCATAACTGGGATAGAAGTTTCCTGTCAAACAGACAACAAAATGGTCAAACATTGGGAGCGTCTCTCATCAATTCTAGTACCTGTCAATAGTGGTGTACCCCAAGGCAGTGTTTATTGACCATTCTTTTACATACGTGTAGTAAATGTACCTCTGTGATCATATTCAAGAGAACTGCATTCTCTTGCTGACATGTAAAACTATTCAACACCAAGACAATACGAACCTTCAAAAAGCCCTTGATATATATCAAAATGGATCAAACAACATGGGCAACTCAAATCTCAAAGAATAAATGTCTGTCTTACATTATGGCAAAAAAAAAAAATCAGAAATAAATGCCACAGCTGAATAGTCAAGACCTTGTTGATATTCAAACTCTGTGTCAGGATCTGGAATACTCATCTGATAAAGATCTAAGTTGCTAGAGCCCACTGCTAACCATATAGCCAAAAGGCATTAAGAGTTGTTTAACGCTAATACTACGTAGCTTTTTTCTTCTGGTATATTTCAACTACTACTGGGAGCATAAAACTTTGCCTTAAACAATACTCGATTAAGTCATCGTTGAGAACCCACATTCTGATATTAGCACAGTTGAGAAAGTCGAAACTTCACAAGAAGAGTTCTCCAACTCCTTTTTTGTTATAGAAATTACCTTTTTGGCCATCCAACTTGAAATTCTTAGGACGAAGAACTTGGATTAACGTGTTCGGTCTGATCTAAGCTTATGGTTATAAAATCATACATTGCAATGTTCATACTTGTCAATGAATACTTCAGCTTTAACCATGACAACACAAGGAGACACAATAGATACAATCAAGTTAACTGCACCAAACTTGATTGCAGGAATACGACCTTCGCAACAGAGTGGTCATTTGTCGTGAGAATACTCTACGGACTCTGTAGTTTCTTCCCCAAATCCCCAAAAACTTTAACCTTAGACTGTACTACTATTGAACCTCACCCCTTTTCCTAAGGGTTCTGTGGGGTGTACATAAGCGCATCATGTGCCACCATCCCTGTCCTATTGTTTCTTTTATTTTCTTATATGTACCCACTTTCATGTATTCATAACTTTGTATATACTTATACCTATTATCTTGTAAGCAATTGACAAATCAAATAAATAAATAAACAAAAAACAAACAAACAAATAAATAAATAAATAAATATTCTTTCAAAAGAAACTCCAAAACTGATTTTCAGCATGCTTAGTGGGCTGTAGAAGAATGCCTACTTGGTATTCTCTGAGCTTGGTTGTTGCTGTTTTTGTGTATGCAGATCTTTTATTACCAAACTAGGTAACATCATCAATGCGAGTAGGGAATGGGGTTTACTCTCATTTTATATACAAATGGCTTGTCCTGTTCGTGTTGGTAGGATTGAATTTAGCGGTTCCTTGATGAGGAAGATAGGAACCCCAAGAATACTCCTATCAAAACTGACAAGGCAGGCCACCACTCCCAACAGGGAGCAATCCAATTCCCTATCAGTACTGAAGATGTTACCTATTTGGGTAATAAAACATCTTCAAGAAAACAACCAAGCTCAGAGATCATGAAGGACCTCTCACTTCAACCCTGAACTATACATATTTTCTTCTATCAATGCCTGCACTGGCAAAACTTGCTTCCCTTATTCCAAAAGCTTTTTTTCAGTATCCTTAGATGGAGAATGGATTACTAGTAAGGATATGTACCTTTTTTCCCAACTATCTACACTGGCCACTATATGTGTGTATGTGTGTGTGTGTGTGTGTGTGTGTGTGTGTGTGTGAAATATTGTGTTATCATTTATACCCACCTAGACTGGATTTGGTGGCCGACAACTCCTCCTTTATCAATTCCCACCAACCTATTCCAACTTACTCTACTGTTTGCCTCTTGTACAAAAGCGAGGAGTTGGCTTCCCTATCAGAAGCCTTGTCCATCCAGAAATGATTGGCATGATTTGGCTTTAAAGGGAGAGGTAAAATATAGCTTGCCGTTTTGCTTGTAAATGACAGTGTAAAGGAGAAAAAGGAGAGGCTGCTATAAAACAAGAGAAATCTCATGTTCTAAGTTGTGTGACAAAGCCTGAAGGTCAGGCACAGCTGTTTGATGAAAAGGACCTTGGCAGGTAAGATTCCTTTTAACTATTAATGACAGAAAAGTGAAGTGGAAAAGAGAGCTCGCTGCAAATGCCCAGACAGCTAATCACTGAAGTCATTCTAAAGATGACTGAGAGGGGAAAAAAAAAAAGCCCCATTCCTCAGCACTCATGATGGCTTATGCATGCAAAAGCCCTGCTTGAAAAGATAGACTCTGGCTTGATAAAGAGTATATGATGGCCAGAGAGCGCATGCAACCTTGAAGAATACAGAATTAGACTCAGTGTTCTTTACCATTGTGCAGAAAGGAGATTATCTATCAAGGGGCCTCTTGTTTTGGGGCCCAAGCTTGCTTCTTGAGAGCCTTTAAAAGATGGCACTGACCATTCCAACAGGACACAAAAGCATTCTTGGCACTTATCAGAAAACTGATGTGGATCTGTCAAAATCATAGGTTAATTGAACACTGAAGCTGAAAATGATGTAAGACTACCTAGCCCTGATATTTAGATAGGTAGAAAGTTAGCACCCACCCCTCTCCTAGAAGGATGAAATATTTTGGGAAATATTAAAAAGGCAGAATATTATATTTCCCTAAATGAGAAATGAAGAAACATGGTTTTTTTTTAGAGGCAGAAAGCAGCCTCCACCTTTTCTTAATAGCCCACAGCAGATGTCAGCACTTAAGAGATAAAAAGCTTATTGAAAGAAGACAAGTATCTAGACAGTTCTATTCATAAGCAAGTACCATCACCCAAGAGCCAAAACAGGATGAAAGCCATTAAGCCACATCATCATCCCCAAAGCAGTCCAAACTTCAACCAAACCTGTGAGCTTAGACAAACACCTAAGATTTGCATTTCCTCTTTTGCCTATAGAGCCAACTATGACCCCTGCATAACCCCTACATGACCCCATAGAAATCTGATAACAATCAGTAGAATACATGTTCTTTTACAGGAACAGGAAATTCAAGTGCAAAGCCCAAAAGAAGGTATAAAAAGCCAGCCACTCTCATCTCCATTTTGTCAGCTGCCCAGAACCCCAAACCCATGTCATTCTGCTTCATCATTAAACCATCTTTCCAATCAGCCTCCATGTTTCCAGCATCTTTCTTCTGCCTTGGAAATGAACCAGATGGATATTTCTTCCCACATATATTTTTGGATAATCTCTTCCTATACTGGTCTGCATAGTTAATGGGATTTGTATCTAGGAATCTTCTGGTGGAAAATGGAAAACTTTCTTCATTAAGGGTGACCCAACTTCTAGACCTTGACTGATCTTGAAAAGCTAAGCAGAGTTAGATCTGGATGCTTGATTATTTAGAAGTGTCAAGGCTTCAGGTCAAGTTGCAGGGTTGAAAAATTATCTCAGAAGAAAACAACGACAAACCATTTTCATATTGAGTTTGAAATGATTACATGCACACATCAATGATGTCAGCAAAAGTGAAGCCCAGGTTAAAGGAGATCCTCAACTTGCCCTCAGTTTGGAGAACTTGTATCCCAAGGCAGTATACTGCCATCTTTGCTTTGAAGATTGTCTGTCTGTGTTATCTAGCCTATCTGTCTGTCTGTCTATGGAGATTTTTACTCAGGTCATGGTTGAAAAAGTACCTTTGGAATATCTATCTATCTATCTATCTATCTATCTATCTATCTATCTATCTATCTATCTATCTATCTATCTATCTATCATATCTATCCATCTATCTATCATCTATCTATCATCTATCTATCAACTATCTGTCTGTCTAAGGAGATTCTTAATCATCCAGGTCATGGTTGAAAAAAGCACCACTGGGATCTCTCTCTCTCTCTCTCTCTCTCTCTCTTCTCTCTCTCTCTCCCTCTCTCTCTCTCTCTCTCTCTCTCTCTCTCTCTCTCTCTCTCCTCTCTCTCTCTCTCTCTCTCTCTCTCTCTCTCTCATCTTTCAGGCCCTGGTGCTCTCCAGTTTCTGTTATTCCTTCCTGGTGCTGTTGTCTCTTGACACTGCTACAGGGTTATTTCAAGGCTCATATTATTTATACAATGGAGTTAGACTTTCAGTTGCTATTGTGATTTTTTGGCTGTTGATTTTGGAAGTTTTTAATGATACTGAATTAGGATGTATTTCAGAAGTAATTTTTTTTCCTGGAAAGCAGGTAGAGATTATCTCTATGTCAGGGTGGGATATAACAGGGTTAACTACCAGTTCGGGATTTACAAGTTTCCTGCATGCTGGGAGCTGCGTGTCTGTAAATCATCATCAGCAGGCTGCGTGCAGAGAAGCAGCCTTTGAAACAGCCCTCTTTTCCTGCTTTTTTAAACTGCAGCTGTTCCTCGTTCGGCAGCTGAAGTTGAAAAATCAGGAAATAAAGATCAGGTAACAGCCCGGGTGGGCAGGTGGGCAAAAACATCAGGAGACATAGAACCGGTTTTATGTCTGCTGCTCTTCAGAGCTACCGGTTCTACAGAGGTGGACAGAACAGGTAGAAACCCACCCCTGCTCTATGTAAACTACCCACAGCACTACAACTATATATTACAATCTTACATCAGAAGCTGAATTATGCAGGGGTGTTCCCTTCAACAAAATGTAAACCATTCAAAGAACATCTTTTTTCTCTAGATGACCTTGAGTGAGGTTAAACATCTGCTATTTGTTTTCCCACACAAAACTGTTAGAAGGTGCCTTGTTTCTTGGCCTGATTGTTTATCCACCGTGTTTCTTTTTGACAGAAATCAAAGCAATGCACAGAGAAGTTGGTCATGCATAGGAACCAGGGGTGTTTCTCTCTGATGAGGCACAAGAAGTGGCAAACCAGTGGGACACCTGGGACGCAGCAATTAAGTCTGTTTAGTTTCCTCAGTTCTCTCCACAGCCTCCTAGAAGAGCTTAATACGAAATCTGTGACGGAGATGTGAGTCTCCAGACAAGTAACTAAAAATAAAGGAGAATGCCTCCTGAATTACAATTTGTAAGGCAATCTGTAATAAATATGCTGTGACAATCAAAAACCCTCCAAGAATGGTTCAGTTGGAATATAACAGTAGGAAACCAGCAAGACCCAGAGATCTTGCTTTTAAATCATAGCTTGATAGTAAACCAAGCGTTGATCTATATGGGAAATTAAAAGATAGCCATGTGATGAAGCAGTTGTCAAGGCAAATTAATTTTCAAGACTTGCTGGATCAAAATGGAACAGGGAAAAATTTCTCTTTCATCACTTGCTAAAAATTAAGCCAGACAGAAGATGGAACCATCAGAGTATCCAGTAACTGCAGGAATCGCCGTAATACGTTTTGAATTGATTCTCTGCTTTGGATAGCCCTGCGGGTCAGAGGAATCCACAAACATTTTAACAGATCCTGGCAAGCAAACACTTCCCATTTATTTCCCACCCTTCATCTGTGAAGCAGGAATAATGGTAATGCAATTTAGCAAGGCATTGTTCTGATCTGTGGGATGTGATATCATCTTGGTCTCCTGCAGGCACCTCAGTGTGTTATCCATAAAAGAGAGAAAGTGGGAGAAAGATCAACTTCAGAATTATTTTAATCTCAGCATCCCAATCTTTCTACCATCTTAATGGTGAGAGCAGACAGAAGAAATCCCAGCTCCCACCACCCCCATAAAATGCCTCTTTCATTCCTATGATTAGAAAGAAACATGATTTATGTTAGGCTGAGGGCATTTGTATTGCAGGAAAATGGGATTATATTCATTATCAGCAGTCATGTAAAAGTGGGAAGATGACATCCTCTACTCAAGCATAGAATCCTGTCTGGCCCATAAGTAATTTAAAAAGCCCTATCTCCCTTCTCCTGAAGCTGTTTTTCTCCCAAAGCCCTCTACCTCTACGTGCAAGTGAAAGGAACAGCTATAACAGATGAAGCCTACAGATACAGACTTCAATGGATAGTTAAAACTGCAGAAAAACTAATTGCAACCTTCCTTCCTTCCTCTGAGGAGCTGTGTACTGCAGGGATCAGAAAGAGGGCTGAGAAAGTATTTACAGACCCTCCACATCCTAGATATAAACTGTTTCAACTCCTCCCCCTTGGGATAATGCTACTGGGCATTGCATGCCAAAACAACTAGACACAAGGACAGTTTTTTCCCCCTTGTGCCATCACTTTGCTGTTCAGCTTCAACCACAACAATACAAGACCACACAATAGATACAAACTCAAGGTAAACCACACCAAACTTGATTGATGGAAATACGACTCCAGCAACAGAGTGGTCAATGTCTAGAATGCACTACCTGGCTCTGTGGTTTTTTCCCCAAACCCCAAAAACTTTAACCTTAGACTGTCTACTGTTAACCTCACCCCTTTCCTAAGAGGTCTGTAGGGGGCGTGCATAAACACACCAATGTGCCTACTGTCCCTGTACTAATGTTCCTTTTTATTCATATATATTTCATGTATGCATAATCATGCTTATACTTATACCTGTTATCTAATACTTGCTTGACAAAAATAAAAAATAAAAATAAATAAACCTAATGCTCACAGTATGGTTCTATCTCTAAGTATATTTATTCATGTTATATGTCTGTAGTATTATTATTATCTTTCTCATCTTCTCTACTACCTTTTCCTATTAGCAATAGCAATAGCATTTAGACTTATATACCGCTTTTACATCCTTTCTCTAAGTAGTTTAGACAGTCAGTATATTGGCCCCAACAATCTGGGTCCTCTTTTTACCCACATCAGAAGGATGGAAGGCTGAGTCAACCTTGAGCCTGGTAAAATTTGAACTGCCAAATTGCAGGCAGACAGCGGTCATCAGATGTAGACTGAAGTACTGCATTCTAACCACTGCACCACTGAAGTTCTATTGGTATCTTATGATTATATACTTTGTTGTTTGTATGTACACTAAGAGCTTATGCACTGGAGACAAATTCCTTGTGTGTCCAATTACATCTGGCCAACAAAGAATTGAATTTTGTCCTATTCTATTCTATTCTATTCTATTCTATTCTATTCTCAGAGTATGAGTGTCTATAGACAGGTGTCCCAACCCACATTGCACATATCAGTTGTGATTATCAGATGCTGTGGTCTGCAACAGCCAACCATGGATGCTGCATACTGCCATAGATTCTTCTGTTTTCCTGAGCCATCACAATCAACACAGTGATGATCCAGTAATAGTCTTCACAGAAAATAAAATTTGTACCATCATTTTCAGTACCCATTTACCTTGGGCATTAATACTTAATTGAATTGGGGGCGTAATCACATTAGTAGCCTAGGATTGATTGTTTTGTCCTATTTTAAGGACCCGTCACTCTGCTTAGAATGTTTGGAGGTTTGGAAGCTGAATCAGAATGGGCTCTTGTTAGGGTCTGCACTGCCTATCACTCTGATCTCAGCTAGGAAGCACTGCAAGGAAATTGGGGACAGGTTCCAAGAAGGCATTTCCAATTTGTATCTCATTGCTCCCATATAGGCATGCACAGATCTACATTGGCCTGAGAACTGTAAATGACGTCCATTTGGTTCCTGTTAGAACATTAAATAACTGGATGGCCCTATGAAGGCAGTATTTTGAGCATGTCGAAAAAACTGCCTGGTGCATGAAATATTAAACCCCTTCTTTTTGCACAGTACACATGGTTTGCCGGAAACAAGGACTGAACATAGATAATCCACATTTTTCCCATTTACCTTTTCAAAACACAGTAGATAGGTCCTGCATGGAAACTATATGCTGCTCTACTTTTGCCACTAGGTGGCACTATGGGATTAGCTGATTGTCAGAGTTTGCCCTGACAATTGGCACATAAGAGTTCAAAACAGTTTTATTTCTTTGATCTCTCATTGGCTTCAGTAGTTTTATTCCAATCCTACAACAAATTGGATTTATCTGGCATAGACACCACTGCAATCAGTGGATAGACCAAAGCTCAGTCTTATATTAATTTTGGTCATTTCAAAAAAATAAATATCTTTATTTATTTATTTTTATGCAGGGAATGGGCTGCTAGTGGGATTTGTCTTTCCAAACAAGTTTCTGATTGCATTTCCTGGAAGATCTCTGATTTGCTTAGTTATTCCATCATTCAGCTGCCCATTTACAGATGACCTGATCCTGGGGTGCAGCTGCCTAGCAGCCATTTCCATGCTAATCTGGTGACTTCTACAGCCTTCCATCTGTGTGCTTCATTCAGGCGTGATATTTATGAAATATCTATTTCCACACATGAAGCAACTTGTTTTTCTCCTTCTCTCTCACAAGGATAGAGCAGGGTCTCATCTAGGAAAACTAACTGGGAGGCAGAGACAAAGAGGTATTTCTTTCCCAAAGTGTAATAGTTAAACCTTGGAATTTGCTGCCTTCAAATGACTGCCAAGGGAGAAGGGATGAAAAGAATACCAAACACATTCATAGCTATTGATACAATGGTGGTTGGTATTCAAGAGAAGGGAAGGCATGGGATACAACTGGATGGGGAACAACCATCGAAGGAAGCTCTCACTCACTTCTCCGTGATGCTGGTGATGAGTTTCTTGAATGCATCAGATTGGCTGCTGAAATGTATAGCACTGTTGACCTGATCTGGTGGGGCTCTTAACATATTATGGTTCATTGCACAGTCAGCCATATGCTCAAACTAGATTTGGCATTTTTCTCCACCTATCAAGTTGTGAAGAGCCTTGGTGGTGCAGTAGGTAGAATGCAGTATTGCAGGCTAACTCTGCCGACAGCCAGCAGTTCGATCATCATCATCTCAAGGTTGACTCTTAATCTTCCATCCCTCTGAGGTGGATGAAATGAGGACCTAGTTTGTTGGGGGCAACATGCTGATTCTGTAAACTGCTTAGAAAAGTTGTTAAAGTGCTATAAGTCTAAGTGACATTGCTATTTCCAAGGACCTGGGATAGACAAATGTTGCTGTTAAATATTAAATATTTATTATTTAATTTAATAATATTAAATAATATTAAAGGTATTGTCACAGGATGTAAACTGGTCCCAGTAAAGCTGCCTTTTGCAATTGATTGGTGGTGATTTTGTCAATGCCGATGGTATTCAAATGGAGCTCCAGTTAAATGTCTTTGCAGATTCTCAGTCATCCAGGTCATGGTTGTTCCAAAGGTGCTTTTTTCAAGAGGATTTTGTTTTTTATCTTTGAAGATGTTTTGCTTCTCATTCAAGAAGCATCTTCAGCCAGACAGTCCAGTTGCCTCTTGAAAAAACATCTTTGGAGCTTCAGTTGTTTTGGGATTGCACTCAATGCCTCTACAACTGTTGGTACAACCTTTGCCATCTTTGGCCATAGTTGTTCTCTATTTGCAGGTCTTTATATTTTCTTATCTTTCCTTTCTATCTTGTGGTCTCCAGGGACTGCCACGTTCATTATCCACACTCTTTTTTTGCCTTTCTTATCAACAATTGCTAAATCTGGGGTTTTCTGTGGCAGGCACCTGTCTGTTTGAAGCCTAAAGTCCCAGAGCACTTTAGCTTCTTCATTTTCTATGATTTACCCTATTTTATTATTATGTTTATCCCACCTTTATTATTGTTTTTTATGAACAACTCAAGGTGGAAAAGCTATGTAATAACCCTTCCTCCTATTTGCCCCAAAACAACATCCCTGTGAGGGGAATTCTTCTATTTGTTTAGTAAGCAATTCCTTCTTGGGTCTGATTGTTACTAGGGTAAGATATGCAGAGCCAATTATGGCCTGATTCCAAACCTTGATGACCCCCTCAACTTTGAAGCATGCAGACAGCTGTGAGGACCCCATTCTGCTGGGATTCACATGCGGGGAAGAAACTTCCTTCCTTCTCCCCCCATATTTTGGTACGGAATCTCTCCAGCAGCATGACGGAGCAAAGATGCACTAAGTAGCTGAAGTCAGCAAATATTTATTTAAAATATTTATGCCACACACTCCCTTAATGGCTCTGGGCAACCAATGAAGATACCATAAAAACATCTATAAAATCAGCATTAAAAGTGCGACAAATCTAAGAGACAAAATTAAAGCAGTTGCGGCATTATCAAGGCCTGAATAAATGAATGGGTTGAACTTTCTTTCTCTGAATCATTTCAGCAGTGTGGTAGCAGTTTGTGTCACGACAGGAGGCCCTCTTGGGAGAAAACAATTTTGATCATTGTTGTCCAGCACAACTTGGGAGCATCACACTATAGAAAGGAAGAAAGGAAAATATCCTTGACAGAAATTTGCAAGAATCGTGGCCTAGGCAAAGAGGGCTGAAGTCCCAGGAAACAAGATAATACCAGTAATTCTTGAGTTATGATCACAATAGGGATCGAGATTTGTCATTAAGTGAGACATCATGTGACTGTGATTTGAAACCTTCCCTGCTAACTTTCCAATTGACTTTCCTTGCCAGAAGCTGGCTGGGATGGTTACAAGGCAAATGACCATAGGATGCTGGCAACTGTTGTAAATAAACAATAGTTGCCAAGTGCCAAATTACGATCATGTGATGGCAGGGGCATTGTGATGGTCATAAGTGCAAAGACCAGTCATAAATGCACAGTGGTTTCCAAGCACCAAATCATGATCATCGGACTGCAGGAACTGCTGTAATGAAAATGCAAGGACTGAGTATAAGGGTGAGTACTGATCGTAAATCTCACCTTTGTAGCCTTTCTCTAAGGAGATCAGGGCTGTCAAACTTGCAGCCCATGAGCCAGATGTGTCATGCACTGGCCACACCCATTCCTGGAGTAGTGAGGGAAAAAAGTCCTCATATGTCATGCTGCTGTGACAATGTGAGTTTGACACCCCTGAACTAGATGAATCCTGCTAGAATACAGCAGAATAAATACACTATAGCTAGCCACTGTCCCAATTCCTCCTTCTCCTCCTCCTCCTCCTCCTCTTCCACCTCCTCCTCCTCCTCCTCCTCCTCCTTCTCCTCTTCCTCCTCCTCNTCCTCCTCCTCCTCCTCCTCCTCCTCCTCCTCCTCCTCTTCCTCCTCCCCCTCGCAATCCCATTGATGAGAATTCCACTCTTAGAAAAGGCAGCTAAATCCTGAATTCCTCAGAATCCTAATAGCTGCAGCAAGAAGCTGAATTGCCTTTTGAATGGGAAGGCTGTTCTTTCTTTTATTTTTTATTTTTAAACTTTATTTCATATATTTTGAAACAGCAAAGTTAAGAACAGTGAGAAAGAGGATCCAGCATTTTTAAAAGGACTGCCAGATTTGTGTAATTTTATAGGTTTCATCAGCCAAACTCTAGAGTGCTTTTATTAACTTTCCCCATAATTGGTTTCAAGGGAACTGTTTTATTGTTTTCCAAAGGAAAGAGAAATAGAGAAAACCGAGATGGAAAACATACTTAAAAATCATATAATGCAAACCAAGTACAGTTTTAGGAAAAAAAATGCTTGGTGTCAGATTCTTTGAGGTAGCCAGTGGTTACAAGCTGGTTGCTACCTGCGAAGAAGGTTCTCATTGTTCCTGTAATACAAACAACTACAAAAGAATCAGGGATATAGTAGCCCCTTCAATGCTAGGTGTGACATGTTAGCCATGCTGCATGGGCTTCGCTGCAGCAACTGGTTGGCTAACTGATAATCAAAACATTGTACTTGATAAGCATTTGGGCTCAATCCAGTGGTGGTATTCAGCCAGTTTGCACTGGATCAAGCAAGCTAGTAGCAAGAATCTGGCGTGGGTTGCCGAACCAGTAGTAAGTTCTGGCTGGCCATGCCCCTGACCTGGTCGCCCTCCTACCCGATGCTTGCTCACCCCGTCCACCTGTTGTTCACCTAAGGTATTTCTTTCTTTTTTTCTGTCCTGATAATCAGCTGTAGATAACATCAGCTGTGCTGGGATTCCCCTTGCTGAGGCTCAGGAAGGCACAAAATGGAGGAAGGAGCTCAACCCCTCCTCCATTTTTTGCCTTCCAGAGCCCCAGAGGAGCCTTAGGGGAGCAAAAATGCCCCCCCAGGCTCTTCTGAGGCCAGGAAGCTCCCAAAATGGAGCTTGGAGTGGTGCTGCATGCCCCTCCCATGCTCTGTTTTTTTTCTTCCTGAGCCTCAGAGGAGCCTTAGGGGAGCAAAAACGCCTCCCCTAGAGGCTCCTCTGAGGCACAAAGGCCCAAAAAAACAGGTGGGGGCTGCAAAAAAAAAAAAGCCATGTCCATCCAGTCACATGGCCACGCCCACCAAGCCATGCCCACAGAAATGGTAGTAAATTTTTTTTGAATCCCACCACTGGCTCAATCAGCATAATTCATAGTTTCTCAGGCAAAAATCAGGTTACCTTCCTTTTCTTAGGCTATGCTGAGGACATTTTAAAAATCGGGCATCTTCATGAAATGGGGATTGTCAACGTCCAGTAAAACTCTCTCATCCTTCCATCTCCTTAAGAACATCTCCAGGTCTTTGTGACCCAAATTTCAATTATACGCTTTCACCGCTGAATATTACAGAGGTACAATAGAAATGCCCCCTTTCCTTTGGAAGATAAAGTGATGTCATGGGAAATGAAATATTTCTTCAACTTATTTCTTTTTTTTAAAAAAGGCAAAATGGAGACTCCCCTCCCTTTCTTTATAAATATTTTCTTTGTTGAAGGAGGCTAATTACACAGCTGCTGCCACTACTCTCTAGTAGGACTAGAGCAGAAGCTCTACATAGGATGACTAGAACTATACAGATAGTCCTCGACTTATAACCACAATTGAGCCCATAATTTCTGTTGATAAGCAACTTTGTTGTTAAGTGAGTTTACCCCCAACTTGTGATCTTTCTTGCCATGGTTGTTAAGTGAATCACTATAATTTTTAACAGCAATAGCACCAGTGGTGGTATTCAGCCGGTTTGTACCATATCGGGCAAACCAGTAGCAAGAATTTGGTGTGGGTCGCATGGCCATGCCCACTAAGCCACGCCCACAGAACTGGTAGTAAAAATATTTGAATCCGACCACTGAATAGCACTTAGACTTATATACCACTTCATAGTGCTTTACATCCCTCTCTAAGCAGTTTACAGAGTCAGCCTATTGCCCCCAACAATCTGGGTCCTCATTTTACCCACCTCGGCAAGATGGAAAGCTGAGTCAACCTTGAGCCTTGTGAGATTCGAACTGCCAAACCTCTGGCAGCCAGCAGATTTACCCTGCAAGACTGCACTCTAATCACTGCGTGCCCAAGGCTCTTCTGTTTTTAAATTAACAACACAGTTGTTAAATTTCTTTGCTTGTCAGAAGATTGCAAAAATGAATCACATGATTCTGGGACTTCAACCATCATAAATACATGCTGGTTGGTAAGCACCTGAATTTTGATTTCACATTTTTCAGGGACTTTGTAACTTCAAATGGTCACTAAATGTTGTAAGTCGAGGACTGCCTGTAATCCACTTGTGTTTTTCTTCCCTTCTCTCTCATACCCTAATGAGTCAGAAAGGAGCCAGACTGAAGCTCTTCCTTCTGCTATTTCTTTTCCTCAGGCTTAAAAAATGCTTCTGCCCTTCTTGTTTCTGTAACATTTCCTGAATAATCCTTCAAGGTCATGTCCGTATCTCTCTGCTCTTGCCCAGATCAGCCTCTTACAAACCAATTAAAAAAAAAGAAATATAAATCTGAAAGAATTTCAGATAAATCTAATGCTCCAGGCAGGACACAAGGTGATGCTAGCCTGCTTCGGATGCCGTATTCACTGCCCTCCAAGAGTCTGGACTGATGTTTCAAATTAATCACAGATTTAAAAAAAAAAGAATGTATCGAGGAAAACTATCTCCTTGAACAGCCCGAGGTCTGTAATAAAGACTGAAATTAAAGGCAATTCCCTCTCTTGTACAGCAAAATAAGAACACAAGGCAACAAGGCTTTAGTCCAACAGAGAAAACAGATATCATAAACGTGGAGCAAATACATGTCCAGATGTTTTAGCTAGAAATAACATTTTGAAATCAAAGTTCCTTTGCTTCGTTTACCCATATTTTTTTCCTAACACCGGGACATTCCAGATTTTAATCAGACTCTGTATGTATGTAATCCCTAGGTTTTTTTTTTCCAGATTCGGTGCACAGATCTTTGCTTTGAAAAGATTAAATGGGCTTTATTTCCAGCAGAGCTAAGTGCTAGGAAATTTCACTTTCTATACAGCTTAGAGCATCTCCCTCCCTCCTTTCCTCCCACCCCCTCTCTCTCCCTCTCCCTCTTTCTGTCCCTCTCTCTCTCTCTCTTGTCTTCTCTCTTTCTGTCTCTGTCTGTTTGTATTTCTCGTTCTCTCTGTCTCTGTCTGTCTCTGTCTGTCTCTGTCTCTCTCTGTCTTTCTGTCTGTCTCTGTCTGTCTCTCTCTCTTTTCTCTGTCTCTGTCTCTGTCTGTTTCTCTCCCTCCCTCTCTCTCTCTCTCTCTCTCTCTCTCTCTCTCTCTCTCTCTCTCTCTCTCTCTCTCTCTCTCTCTCTCTCGTCTTTTCTCTGTGTGTCTCTCTCTGTCTCTCTGTCTTTCTCTGTCTCTGTCTCTCCAGTTTCCACGAGGGGCTATTCCCTCTTGCAAGGTTGAAGATTGACAATCTACCATACGGGTAGCAAGCAGGTTATATACAGAACATGGTGTGAATCTTTGAATTGATAGCAATGTGAAAACTAAACAAGCCGCTACACATCAATATTGTTCTCCAAATCAAACTTCTAGGATCATGAGGAAGGAGATGCCCATTGGGGGCCATCTTTTCCAATTTTCTGAGGGTCAGAGATGGTTCACATGGGACAATCCAAAACTGAAGATGCCAAAAATAGCCATACAGTCATACGTATGGGCAACCTGTTTCTCTCGAGATCTACATTAAGGTAGGAATGAGAACATTTTGATAAGCATGGGGAGTGCTTCACAAGGCCTGTCTAAAAGAAGAAGAGTCCACTTCATACCTATGGGACACATAATGATTTTGGAGTAATATTTACTTTTGGCAGAGTTGGTGCTGATGTACTTATGTAAAGTATACATTGCAATTTATATTGATTTCCATTCATATTGGTGCTGTGGGTTTTTGGGCACAATAAGATCTACTCCCACTTTCTTTGTACAAGTTTTGAGACTTATTTCTCCATCACATCTACAAATGCTGTACTATAAGAAAATAATTGGTAATATTCATCTGTCAATCAAGGCAGATATGACTGATGCTGTTCTGTCCTCACTAAATGTTAGTCTGTGTGCAGCTTGATATGCAGCTAAGCTCACCTATCCTCCAATAAAACAGACTATGTGTGTATCTGAATGCTTTACTGAAAGAACAGGATATGGTGAAACTAGAGAAAATAGGGATACATACAACGAGAACCAAATACAAGAAAAACAGTATTGCGTTACTGCTTAACATAACAATTAATAAATGCAAGCAATTTAAATCTCATCAACGATGCTTTTTGTGTGGGATGTGGCTTTGTCCTTGGATGTCTGTGTGCCACAGATTAAAATGGATTCTTTGTGCTTCTGCCTTCTCCAAATGCTAAAGGAAATGGAGTCTGGCTTCTCAGCATGCACTTGTCTGAGAGTGAGGGCTGATGGCTAATGGGGTGGGCTCAGCTTCAAACAGTATACTTGGTATTTGTCTCTCCAGTCACCAGATGGGTCTAGAGAGTAACAACAGTGTATAAAAGTTATATGCTGGGACATGACAGATGCTATAAACAACAGGCTTCATTCTGGATATCCAGCCTATTAGGACTGCCAGAAACTTGCTGGATAACAACCTTAATCTGCTTCGGGCCTGGACACAAGAATGGGCTTCTACTGTTCCTAGAATGTCACAATATTCCCTGTTTCACAGGTAAACCAAAAGGATTCAATCTATCCCATAATACCTGGTCAATCCTCAATAGGATTAGGATTCAGCATGGCAGGTGTGTTAGCCTCTTTTGTAAATGAGGAAAGTTCCCCTCTTCGAATTGTAGCTGTGATGCTCCAGAGCAGACAGTGAGACATATTGTGCCCTTAAGTACATATCAGGGAAACATCAGCAACTTTCTGTATGCAGTTCCATCGTCTATTGGCTATAGAAATAGTCTACCACTGAATTCATAAACAGGGTAAATAGTTTCATATTTGCTTACTAAGAATGTATTTGTGATGTGTTTTTTTAACATATTTGTCAGACGGCTAAATAAATAAAGTCAGTTTTCAGCAGTCAAGGCCAAAGGAAGCACCAAGGTCTGGAAAATAAACTTGAGGGTTTCAGGTGGCTCCAGGGATGCAGGTTGCCCACCCAGACTTTTGTGAATGCATTATAAATTTGGCTGATGCAAGCAATAGTGTGCTAGCATAAAAACTTCTCTTTAGTGCATAATGGTAGCGACAGGTCTTTCATTTACTAGTTTTCCCATATAATTTGTTTAACAATATCTTTTCACTTAAATTATCGAAAAAATGCTCTGAATTATATTGGTTTTATTATTGGATTACTGACTGACACTATCTTAAACCCAGGCACACATCCACACCATATCTTTACAGTGTGAATAGGAGTACACCAGAATAGTTTTCAGAATTACTATGCCATATTGTGTTTGCTCTACTATGGAATAAATCCAGTACAGGGAGATTTTCTCCTGGGTGACTGTATATTGGATAATTGTAGCCTTAAGTCAAGATTTAGTCTAAATGTTGTTTGCTGAGAAATGAGCACACTTAATCCTATTTTAATCTCTTTGGTAAGTGGAGCTCTTATTCCCTCCTGACCTTTGACCAAAAGTATAAAACACAGAACTGCTGTGAAAACTGAAAGATTTAAGCATTTTTTTCAATCTTTTCTCAGAGAGATGGAAATGGTAGAGAAGCTTCAGTGAGAAGTCTGAGTTTATTTATTGTATTTTTCTTTGACTATATCTCTTTTAATAACTTTAGCATTGGGGTAATGGATAGATAACAATGGGCAGTGAAAGACATTCACCAGGTTGGGTCTTTTGAAATATTTTTAAGATGATTTGCCCACCTGCTCTCATGTCAAGCCATTTTGCCTGCTATCGGTGTCTGGTAATGCCTTAAATATCCCTTGGGCCATCACAGTGTAACTCTAGGGTTGTAAGCAATTTCTGGTTCCCTTTTTGTGACAACCACACCTCCCTAAAACCAGAATTAATGGAAACTGGTGAAGCAAATATTCACTATTATGTATCTAGACACATACATCAACTCCAGTGAAAACCACTAAGAATGCAGTATTGGAGACTGCTCAGAGCCAGCAGTTCAATCCTGACCAGCTCAAGTTTGATTCAAACCTCCATCCTTCCAAGGTTAGTAAAATGAGGACCCAGATTTCTGGGGATGTTCTGTATAACTTGGAAGGTTCCAAGTAGTCTATTCTGATTGGCCAGGAAGGCCAGTAGTGGATTGGTTCATT
>BHFT01009186.1:0-10222 GCA_004320025.1 Laticauda laticaudata
ATGCATCGCGTTAACCAACAGATGGCAAGTGTTTCTCTCCGTTTTACATCCTCTTTCCATCCATTGGTGCTGTGTGCCATGGGCGTAACATATGAGCTTTGGTGGAACAGTGGTTAGAATGTAGCATAGCAAGTTTGATCCTAACCAGCTTCCTAACAAGTTCACTCAACTTTCCATCCCAAATTGGTAAAATGAGGACCTGGATTGTTGGGGACAATACACTGATTCTGTAAACCACTTAGAGAGGGCTGTAAAGCACTATGAAGCATTATATAAGTCTAAGTGCCATTGCTGTCATCCATGAATGTGCCTGTGTGCTTCCTATACAAAGACTGACCTTTTAAATAGGCAATGCAGCAGCATTCTATGGTAAAATGCTTTCAACAGCTTCTCCAGAACATTTATTTTCAGCAAAGAAGTCATTTGATAAAAGAAGGCCTAAAGTTAAACAGAGTGTGTCCTCAGTCTGATATGGCAATAGTAGCAATATCAGGAGCAATATAGTGAAAACCTACCGGGGTTTAAAATGGACAGGGAACACAGTTGGCATCTTCAGCAACCTCTAGATTTGAAATACAGTTGTAAAATGCTCTCCATGGAGTTGGCTCTGAAAAGTCTACAGAAGCTTTAACTAGTACAAGTAGACACAAAAGCCATCAAGTGGTTGGTAGGTAATATTCAATCAAAACATGTTCCTTGGGATGACACACAATTATTTCCCATTCATGTAAAGGCCTTCATTCTTCTTTCAAACTCAAAACAGCATGAAGCCTGTGAATCTTCACCATTTACTTTCCTGCAGTTTCCCAGGCATTTTCTGAAGGTTATGAATGCCAGCCATGTTGAATGTGGCAATTGCTTTTTTTTTTCTTCAGTCACTAAGGAACTATCTGATCTTTAGAAAGCCTTGATTTTGTTCATCTGCAAATTAGTTTCTGCTTCTACAGCAGTGTTTTAAGAGTTCCCACTGAATTTGTTGCCTGAATTTATATAGAATAAAGGGAGCTTTTTAATTTTACTCCCCTTTTAGAACATGGGCTGTGAAACTGGTGGCGCAGGGGCAGATGCATCACACACTGGCCACACCCACAGTTTAGCAAAGGGGGGAAAAGTCATGATATATCATGTTATGCCAATGTGACGCCACAAGTTTGACACCCCTGCCATATACTATTTCAGACAAATGGTATAGTGGCATCCAGGGCAAAATCAACCCAACCAGCGCAAAACAAAATAAAAGAGAAAGACTCATTCACAAAGATTCATTATTAAAAAACATGTATTCCAAAAGAGGCTTGTTGAGAAAGGGCCATGCGTTTGATTACAGAAAAGACATTATCTACATTTATTGGTGCCTGAAAACTTCTTATGGACTTTTGCAAAAAAACCTATTTTTTAAATGAATTTGTGATTTATAACTTTGATGATTGGACAGGGTGGGTTATAGAAAGAAGAGTATTATAGTGTAACTTTAGAAAGAGAGAGATTAAAATGTACTTATAACAGCTGTGAAGAATATCAAAAGCCTCTGAAGATTCCACAAAACCAGAAGTTGCAAACCTGTTAAACTAAGGCAATTCAGCTGCAAAAACCTGGATAACAACTAGATGACAGCAAAGAGAAATTCAAAACTCTTTGCTGCCATCTAGGGGTTGTGTGGAAATTTTTGACTGAGCATCATTGGCCTTTCTCAAGTTGATGTCATGGATCCATACCCAGATGTGAGTTCAGAGGAGGATGAGTTGGCAGATGAAAGCACAGAACTGAATGATGGCCTGGATCAGCAGTTGGAGAATGCTAACTTGATGAAGCAGCTTCATCTGGGTGAATCAGACAAGTGAAAGACAGAGACTGAGTGAGGCAAGTTGCAGATAAAGCAAGTTGGCCAGGAGGATCAAGGTGAGGTCCGGGATCAGCTGCCCCCCATTAGCAATGAGGAAGAGGTGGAGTCCATACTTCCTCCCAGCCCAAGGACATGTAGGGTAGAGAGGAGACAGGCATAACATAGGTCAGTTAGGCTACTTGGGAGGAGGCAAGCTCACCTTTCATGAAGGGCTGCACGAGCATTGCTTAATTAATCCCACCCCAAGGACTTGAGTATTTGCTGGAATAACCTGCCCAGTTCCATGCCTCATTTGAGCTGCAGTGGCACAGTGGTTATAGTGCAGTACTGTAAGCTACTTCTGCTGACTGCTGGCTGCCTGCAATTTGGCAGATCGAATCTCACCAGGCTCAGGATTGACTCAGCCTTCCATCCTTCTGAGTTCAGTAAAATGAGGACCCAGATTGTTGGGGGAAATATGCTGACTCTGTAAACTGCTTAGAAAGGGCTGTATATGAAACAGTATAAAAGTCTAAGTGCTATTGCTATTGTTTGCTTGTGCTGTGTATCCTGACCCATTGGAATCATGGACTGCTTTCCTGGACCTTGTGTCCATTGGACTTGGTTACCCAAGGACTCTTGCCATACTGAGTTTGGAATCAGAACCTGCACAATGGGGATGATTTCTGAGGACCTGTTTGGGAGCGTTGCACCCCAAGCATGGTAGACAAACCAACTTGGACACCGAGAAAGTCCCATGATGGCCCATTATTTTTCATCAGGGGAAATAACATAATATCCAGTACAGACTAAACAGTACATAGATAACTACTTCTAAATGCATTATTTGAAGTGCTGAAGAATGCTTTCATCTTGTTGTCACTGCATTACTGCAGAAAGGAAACACTTCTGCTGTGCTTTTCAGTCCACATTGTTTCTTTTACCCTCTCCAGTGCACAAATCTCTTTCTTTTCTTCACTTTGCTTTTTGGCCCCACCTCTTCTTTCCATTAAAGCCCTATTGTGCATTCAATTCTCCCTTTCAGTTCATTGTTTACAGGTATCCACGTTGTATCCAGCGATTTTGAATTAGCTTTCAGATTTCATTACCCTCACTGGAAAGGCGTCCATCTTTTTCCTTTCATCTTTTTCCTTTAAGAACTCAGAGGATGACAAAACAGTTTTCAAAGAGAGCTGGGTCAGTGGCATGTGACATCTCTGATATTAAAAAATAAGGGAGGATCTCTGCTGTGTAAAAGAAGAAGCTAACTAGGGCTATGTAAAATTCCTCCTTTCCCATTAATAAATTGTTTTCTCAGAAACCAGAGGAGTTGGGTTTTGTATTATTCTTAAGCCTATTAGAGTGCAGAGGAAAAGACATTTGTTCCCAATTTTTTTTTTTTGCGAAATATAATGGTGTGTTTTTAAGCCTGTTGATGTGTCAGATCACATAATCAGAGCAAAATTCACTCCTGCGTATCTGAACCTGGGGAAGAACACAATAAATGCTGCAATTTTCCATCACATATGAATTAAGCTAGTAGCTACTAGCTGGAACGATTTCCAAAATCTTTTCTAAGAAAGTGGCAATTCTCTGAATCAAATAACAGCCCGTCATTAATAAATGGATGTGGAAAGAGGTCACCAAGAAATGTTCCCATTTTTGAAGTGGAACAATCAGGCAAAAAAAAAAAAAAGGTCATGGAAGCTTTAGTTTGGATGTTGTGCTGAATTGATTTAGGAGGCTAGTTTGAGTCAAGATGAAATTTTTAATCTGATGCCTCAGTATTGTTTCCAGTAAAAAGTCAGGCTTTATATTGAATGAGTAAGCAACGTTTCTGAAGATTTTCAAAAACTAAAATCCAGAAAGATCTATAGATCATCTTTAAGGTTCTGTAAAGGCTCAAGAACATGCAGAATTTTATTAGGTCCTTTATTAAAACTTCAACATGCCCATTTCTTTAGGAAGGATACTTCTATCAAGTATCCTAGATTAGAAGCTCAGTAGAACAGTCTAATCTTTATATGATGATGATGTTCTAACCAAGGCTTCTGAGACCGTAATTACATACACGCTTATTTTAAAAGTAAGTCTTGGTTTATTGCAACACTGGGAATTATTTTCATTCCCAACCGGTAATGAATCTCAAACAGTCCCTCGAGATAAGCACCCATCTTTCGTTCATGAGAAGTGCTGTCAATAACAGAAGTGTAAAATAAACTAGAATAAAAGCCAACTGAAGTACAAAGAGCTTCAAGAATGAATCTGAACTGAACAAATGACTTTGCTTCCTGCAAAGATTTTGTCATCTTTGCTTGTCCTTTACCTTATGTGAGGGGCAATCACCTCCAAGCCTTACTCCTGAGTCTCCCATTTTGTTCCAGCTGCTTTCGCCTTCTAGCAGCTCTGCACACATGCACACTGGGAACAGCCTCCCCTCAGTTCTCTGCCTCACTGCTGCCAGACTCTGAAAACTCCAGAGGCAGCACCCCACTGGTCCTGGCCCCATCTCTGCATCGGACACAGGACCCTCATCCAAGACTCCCAGACTGATCCCCTTTCTTTCCTACCGTCTAATTCCTCTGCCGTCTACACAGGCTGCCGGCGAACCACAACAGATGTCTGAGCTTCTGTATTCAGAATTTTGCTATGAGGAAGATTTATGGGAAAATATTTCTAGGGCATGGATTGAATTATTGGTTCAACAACTAGAAATAGCAGTAGTATTTAGACTTATATATCACTTCAAAGTGCTTTCCTGCCCTCTTTAAGCAGTTTACAGTCAGCCAATTACCCCCAATAATCTGGGTCCTCATTTTACCCACTTTGGAAGGATGGAAGGCTGAGTCAATCTTGAGCCAGTCAGAATTGAACTCCTCGCAATGAGCAGAGTTAGCCTACAATATTCATTTCAGCTACTATGCTCTTAACTAATTAGTTATTAGTTCAATAATTTTACTGATAAGTAAGGGAGGCATTGGGAGAAAAAACCTGCATGTGTGGATCTAAACCCTGCATGCATAAATCTCCTTTGGATTCCTTGGAACTGTTTGTATCATTAACAGATCTTTTCTTACAGTGTTAGATTTATTATTTATGTTTCGTAACTTTTCATGATAACTCACATTCTCGGCTCTTTGCATACACTGTTCGGATAAGATAACATAACTCATTATGGCAAAACATTTGCAACAAGAGAAATGTTTTCCAATTCATAAGCTCTCTCAAGTCCAGATAAATATTTTGTTCTCATGATGATGGGGATGAAAAGAGAGGATAATAACACATTATAGCAGACTCCATTATCCAAAAGACTAAAACTTGGAAATGTAGTTGTATATATTAAATAAATCTGTATGAATAGATTTATAGTTATAAAAATCATTAACCTGCACATTAAACTGATCAGTATCTTTCAAATGCATATTTTTATATGAACTGTGTTGTGGGGGTAATAACCTGCTTGGTTTATTTGGCAATGTATGTCAACCAAATAGCTATTGGTTTGCAAACTATATAAAAAAAATACAAATTTCAGTTCCTGGCCATGAAGGCCACCATCTCTTTCATGTCCACAATAAAAGACAGTCTTACAGTCTTACAGTCACCTCTTGGGACTATCTCTCCCCCTGTTTGAATGCATTAAACTCTTGTTACCAAATTCAAGATGATATGCCATTGTTTGTACTCTGTGCTTCCAGTAAAGATACAATAAACATGGTTGGCCTTGAAAAGTTTTACACTTTGCAGAATTAAAAGGAGAAAGACCTTCCACAACAAAACTGTGTGATAAGCACTGGAAGTACATAAAACATACTTGACACAAATCGCACCTCTAAGGACCTGAGGTTTAGACAAAGTAATATGTTTGAGCTCTTGTTCACAAGTCCTCTGCAGAACTTTCTGCCAAGTTTAAAATAAATGCAATTAATCCCTGCACTGAGTCCTGGTATTATCATTAGTGTAATTACGTGATCGAGTGCTGAGTGAAATAAACTCCATAGTTAAGAGTGCCAAAAACTATGCTTTCTGAAAAACTCAAGAGGCATTTTCCAGAAAACAGAAAGATGTATTCATTTATAAAATAGATTTAAATAGCTGCCCAATTCATACAGTGACTCATATCTTGCAACTGAAGATTCTAAAAGTCCAGGCTTCTTATTAATTAGTTTTTTGAACAAAGAACATAGAATAATCGGGTTGGAAGGGACCTTGGAGATCTTCTAAACCAACCTCTTGATCAAGCAGAAGATACCATTTTAGTATAGATACCCTATACCATTTCGGACCAATGGCTGTCCAGTCTCTTCTTCAAAGTCTGCAGTGATGGAGCAGCCACAACTTCTGAAGGCAAGCGATTTTACTGATTAATTGTTCTTACTGTTCAGAAATTTTTTTTTAGTTCTAGTTTGGATCTCTCTTTAAAAAGTTTCTAGCTATTATTTCTTGTCCTTCTCTCAGATGCTTTGGAGAATAGATAAAAACCTTCTTCTCTGTGACAGTCCCAGAAAGACTGCTATGATATCTCACCTAGTACATTCACCATGAAATGATGATCTCTTTTTCTTTCCAGTTTAAAGATAGCTCAGTGATGAACACTACTAATATTAATAGTAAACCTTTAAAATATATAATGATGTAAAAATATAACACATACAAGGTAGAAACAACCATATATAGAAAAGAGATAGAAATATTCATTTATAATATATACCATATCTACTTTCTAACCATCAATCTTCAAAGTCACTTATAACACCTTATAACTTGGTATTAATTTTATTTTATTTAAAAAAAAACAATTAGCTTCCCCAAACATTCATCACTGTTCATCAATCAAGACAGAGCGTGAGTTGAATAAACCCAATGCTCCATGGATTCTTTAGAGTTGATCTATCAGCATCAACCTACACAACAAAAAACTACAGTCTACAACTACCTAGGTTATACCTTCAACCATTTTATAAGTATCTGCTCTTTCGTATCCTAGATACAACATCTCGCTGGGCCCATTCAGGCCACAGAAAACAGTGACTTACTATTAGGTGTATATTGTACTTGATCTTCTGTTCAGAATCATTCTCTTAGAACAAGCATAACCCTTGAATCATCTAATTAGATGATAATGATTATACCTTGTATTGAATTATTTGCAGTTCAGCAGATGAGACAATACATTACAACTGAATGAAAATCAAAGATTTCTTTAAAGGGCCATCATGGGAGGCAGGGAATACTTCTTACACCAAGAAAAATTGATAATGAAAAAAAAAATCTTGAAGTCAAAGATCAAATCTAGCCTCGTACTTCTGAAAACCAAATAATATTAATGTGGGAGGACTGATTTTTAAGAGAGCAGGGGATTTTCTGAAAGTAAATTTGAAATCTTTTAAAATCAATGAAGGAATAATTATGATATTACTGCTATTTCATACAGCATAAGATATTATTCTCTTAGGTTTACCATAGGTTCTGAAGAAATTAGAGACATTCCTCACAAATCTGCAATTGAGAATTATTATTGATAAAAGGAAAAGGAGCAATATCAATATTGGTTTTCCTAGTCTTTCTTTCTATGGATATTAAGAGTACGCAGCCATATTTCCACAAAATATTTAGATAGATAGATAGATAGATAGATAGATAGATAGATAGATAGATAGATAGATAGATAGATAGATAGATAGATAGATAGATGGATAGATATAGATTGATTACAAATTGTTTTCATTTTAATACTGTGTTGTACGAGCCCTCCTCTGAGGAAGAGGGCAGTTCAGAAATGTAAAAAATAAATAAATAAGATATCTGCATCTATCTATCTATCTATCTATCTATCTATCTATCTATCTATCTATCTATCATCTATCATCTATCATCTATCTCTATATATATCTACTATTTAGCTGCTACTATTATTTATCAAAGGAGGAAATGATTTTGTCTGTATTTTTTTTTAAATACCAAGAGGTCTTAAACTGATTCATATCTGTTAATGTACCAGTGACTCTGTGTCTAATATACACATGAAAGCAGCCACAGTGTCCTAATCATGCTGCTTCACTTTCAAAATGCATTTCCACAAACCCCTTCTTTCGGGATAAATCAGCACTTTTTTACATACATTCCACATACTTTATCTATCAATTCAATCTACTTGTATAAAATGTCCTTCATCCAAGTCCCTCCGGGTCCTTTGCTGAGAGAATACAAAAACAGATAACAATAAATATTTAAAGGATTGAAAAGCAAGAATGGTGATTATGATTTTTAACTGTGTGCATGTGTCTGCATTAAGACTCATCTTATTCAAAAAGAGTGAGCATTTTTTTTTTGCAGTTGGGTTTTGAAAACAGCCTTTGCAAATCCCTTCTGAGGCAGAATGAAAAGATTTATATTTTAGACATTTTATAAAGTATATTGTGCCACAGACTATCACTTTTTTTTCCTGCAGGAGACAAGAAAGGATGCCCTTCTTGAAGTGAAGATTTTAAAGGTCAGTGTGGGAGAACATAAAAGTGTTCAATTTGTCCATCCAATATTCACCCAATCCATCCATGCAATACTTTAAAAGGTTGAACCGTCTTCATTTTTTTCCAGCTGGTTGGCACTAATGCATTAGAATACCCCTTTTCCAAATTCATGTCTGGCAATTATTTTTCTCATTTTTTGCTTCTCAGTTGGTTGATTGGTTGGTTGGTTTTTAAGCAGCACATAAAGAGAAATTGTTTCCCTACTGAAATTAGCCAGAGAAGACAGCTGGAAGTTAGCTCAGTTCTGTTCAAAATAAAGGGTGAGAATTTACCCAAATTTATAAGAATCTCCATAAGGAAGGATGTTTTTTTTTTAAAAAATTAAAACCATTGCATCTTAGCAAGCAATAGCATTTCGACTTAGAGTATAGACCACTTTACAGTGCTTTTCAGCTCTCTCTAAGTGGTTTACAGAGTCAGCATATTCAAAGGTGGTATTCAGCAGTTTCTGACCAGTTCTGAAGAACCATTAACAAAAATTTTGAGTAGTTCAGAGAACCAGCGAATACCACCTCTGACTGGAGATTTTATGGTATCCTTCCTCTGCCATGCCCACCAAGCCACGCCAACATAACTAGTTGTAAAAAACATTGAATCCCACCACTGAGCATATTACCTCCAACAATCTGGGTCCTCATTTTACTGACCTCAGAAGGATGAAAGACTGAGTCAGCCTTGAGCCTGGTGACATTTGAACTGGCAAATTGCCATCAGCCAGCAGTCAGCAGAAGTATCCTGCAGTACTGCACCACTGTGCCACCATGGCTCATACTAGAACGCATATGAGATATTTCTCCTATAATGTTTTGTGTTTGGACTCATAGTAGTGGTTCATCTTAGGCTTCAGTTGTATTAGTTGGAGAATACTTTTGACCCGCTCTTCTTTGTGGCAACCCCTGAGATATTTGAAGACTGCTATGATGTCCCTCCGGAAGGAAAAAAAAGGTGTGTGGTCTCCTCAAACTGTTAATTTATTATGTGAATGATAGAGTAGAGGAAATACTTATTAAATCTGAAAATATATAATGTTTTCATTATATAAACTTCTCACACAAATGTTCTTAATGCTTCTTTTCTTGTAGCATTTAGAAGTTCCATTTTATTGAGCTTCAACCCTAAGGAAATTCTATCTTTATTCATTTAGAAGACCAGTTGATTTATACCTAATGTTGCTTTTTAAAATGTTGGTCAGGTTTAACCTGATTTTAACAAGCTATAAAAGCTGTCATACATAAATACATGCATAGTTGAAATGGATGTATAGTGGAACCTTGGGTCACAAATGGTTTTGTTTGTGACCAAATCAGGTGGTGAACAAATAATCCACCCGGTGTTTAAATTGTGTCATGATTCAAAAATCAGGTAGTGAACAAAATTGGCATGGAAAGATTCCCTTTCTGTGCCAATTTTCCCTTCAGCACCTTTTTTTTTTGTCTGTGCATGCACGGATGGTTGTGCTTCCGGTCAGAACCAAATCAGGTTGTGGCCAAAATCCTGGAATGGATTACAGTCGCAATCTGAGGCTTCACTGTATTGTAACAGACTGATGGTCATCTATTTAACACACTTTTATTTGGATTCCTGAATTGGGCAAGGGATAGATTCAATGGCTTAGATACAGTTAGTTGGTTGGTTGGTTCGTTAGTTAGTTAGTTGGTTTTTAATTCTGTGAATGTAGAAAAGTGAGACTGAAAGGGTTGCCCATTTTCAAGAATCAAACCATGGTATTCTCTGTGTCAGTTGGAATCACTTATTCTGAGTGAAATCAACACATAGCCAGATTTGCAAAGAATACTGATCTTACCACTCCTATGGGCCAATGCTGGGGGGAGGAGGAGGAAGAGGAGGAGGAAGAAGAAGACAGAGA
>BHFT01009186.1:10233-61734 GCA_004320025.1 Laticauda laticaudata
GAGAAGAAGAAGAAGAAGAAGAAGAAGAAGAAGAAGAAGAAGAAGAAGAAGAAGAAGAAGAAGAAGAAGAAGAAGAAGAAGAAGAAGAAGAAGAAGAATGCTTTTTAGGAATTCTGATTAAACCCAGGTAACTTCTATTTAACTCAGGTGAGATTTCATCAATTATTTGTACATTATTTTATTGCAGTTTTATAACCAAAGAAAATAATGTGTTTTACATCCATTATTAATCTCACATTTTTCATTTGATTGCTCAGTGCCAAAGTTCCTAAAAATTTAAATGTTGTTATTGTTGTTGGAAGTTTAATTGTAGTGAATAAAGATGTATCTGTATTTTTAAACCAGCTCCTTCTCTTCTCCTCTCTTCTGTTATATTCTACTCCGCTTTGTTGATAATAGTAGTGAATCAAGGAGGTATGTGTTGGCAGGATGAACATTGATATTTACTGACAGAAATACCACCAACATTAAAAAAAAAAACCTAACTGCATTATTCATATCTCAAGAAACTGATGTCTTGTTCTGGGTAACCCAAATTCTAATCATAAAACAAAAATAATAATACATACATTTCTAATTCTCATCTGAGTTTTTTACTGAAGCTTGGGACTGAATGCATTTACTGTTTAAAAATATAGAAAAACAACCAAAGGTTTCATTTTTGCTTCTGACCTTTTCTGACCAATTTATTTCTATGCTGAAACATTTGTGAAAATATGTATGCTCAAAAGAACTGAGCATAATCCACTTCAATTAACATGCTTCTTCTTTACCATTTGATTATTCTTAAATTGTACATTTTAACCAGTTGTCTTGTTCTTCCCCACCATGCACCACACACCATATACATAAACAAATACACAGAATAAATAACAGTTCAGTTCCCTGACTAAGGCCCTGAAACTATTCCTTTTTTAAAAAAGAAGCCCATCTGTTTGTGTGTGTGTGTGTGTGTGTGTGCATGCATGCGTGCGTTTGTGTGTTTGTGTGTGTGTGTATATGTGTGTAAAGAGAAATTATAGCTTACCCCATGGGGAGATCTAACTGTTGTTGCTAACAGCTTTCAAGTTATTTCCTCATTAAGTAATAGTGTAACCTGGTCAGGAGTTTCTCCTCAGTTATAACTGTTTAGATAGAATTAATTAAGCTGTTTAGCTCATCTCGAGTAAGAAAAATTGAGTGGCTTGGGAAATAAGCAATACAATGGAAAGCATGTCATGAAATGGACAGATCTGGTCCTCATCCCACATTTTCATTTCAACTGAGCACAGCTAAATATTTGTTAGGAAGCTGGAAATGAGGGTGTTGGGAAGTGGGGATATCAGGGTGAACTGAACACTCCTCAGAGCCTACAAACTATTTGGTTTAGAAGAGACTTGAGTAAAGAGGCACAAGAGTCAGAATTACACCTTACCATTTCCTTCCTGATTTGGGTTGGCATTTGGGACAACCAACTGTTGACAACTGACTGTTTTTTCAGAGAAGTATTTTCATCCTTCCACTCTAAATATGCTAAAAATTGCTCATGTCCCATTGTTGGCCATCATTTCTTCACACATAGAAAATGAGCAGATAGGTGAGGATAATCTCAATTTGCAGAAATACTCTTTTCTGTTACAGTAATTGTTTATAATGGTGTTATATGAATTATGGAAGATTTCCAGTACTGAGATTCAATTATCCTTCCTTCCTTCCTTCTCAGGTTCTTTATGATTGTCATGCCATTCCAAGTTATGTCTTCCAAAAGCCCACAGATATCCATGCCCACCAGCCATAATGGCTGTAGTCAGACAAGGGTTTATTATTTAATAAGATATCAAAGATAATAGCAATAGCACTTAGATGATATACTGCTTTACAGTGCTTTAAAGCCCTCTCTAAGCAGTTCATACAGAATCAGCCTCTTGCCCCCAACAATCTGGTCCTCATTTTACCCACCTTGGAAGGATGGAAGGCTGAGTCAACCTTGAGCCTGGTGAGATTCAATCTGCCAAATTTCAGGCAGCCAGCAGTCAGCAGAAGGAGCCTGCAGTACTGCACTCTAACCACTGTGCCACTGTGGCTCATAATAGACTAGTCCTGGTTATACCCATTCTAATTCATCATTTCCTGCTAAAGGTAAAGAAAACACTGGTCAGTTTTGCACATTGGAACTCGTATGCCACAAATGCAAGCCTCTATCCTTCTAGTTTTCTGGAAATGTGTTAAGATCTGGCTTTGCCAATTGGCATGTGGATTTAAGAGCGTGAAGCAATCCTGAGGATGCCTGCTGGCTTGAGGGCATGCCTTCCATCTTGTTAACTTTTTAACTTTCTGAATTTTTTTAACTTTGTTTTTCACTTTTGACTTGTACATTTAACCTTGTTCTTAACTCCATTTTTTAAAATCCATGCTTTTACTTATGTTGGTTTATTACATCTTTGGAGATTTTCAGTCATCCAGGTCACAGTTGTTCCAAAGGTGATTTTTTAAAGAGGCAATTGGACTTTCTAATTTTTCTCTGAAGATGTTTTGCTTCTCATCCAAGAAGCTTCTTCACCTCTTCACCTCTCAGAGCAGAAGAAGATTCTTGGATGAGAAGCAAAAAGTCTTCAAAGAAAAACCAGAAAAGCCAGTTGCCTCTTGAAAAAGCACCTTTGAGACATTGGTTTATCATGTTGTTGTAAACTGCCCAGAGTCACTTAAGCAAGATGGGCAGTGTAGAAATTTAAATAAATAAATAATAACAATCAAAGCTCCATTTTATTCCAAGCAAGCAGAATGCATTGCAGTTGGATAAATTATAAATTCAAATAAATAAATAATTTAATTTGAATCCATCGGCCAGGCACTGCCTTGAAATCTAATACATGCCACCTGCAGCCAAGAGGTAAATGAATCCTATAGACCAACATTCATGCCTTTTAAAAATATTTTCAGAATAAAAGGAAAACAAAACAAAGAAGGAAAAAAAGATAATTATTGCCATGAAGAAATCATGGCTACACGTGTAAAACTCATACATATGTCTAAGTGGAGAAAAGAATGCATTGAGTTGGGTGTGATTTTTACATCCTTCACTATATATAACTATAAACCATGTCGGGTCTCCAGAGTGAAGAAGGATTTACTACTCTACCTGCAGTCAAGAATTCTAAATTGAAGTCATCTATTTAAACCTGTAGGCTGACATTTTAGACTCAGGTGCTCAAACAACCTCTAAGAATCCAGACATTGCAGAATTATACTTGGAAAACAGCATCGGTCTGGCATTTGAATTCAATACTATCGTTAAAATCTGAGGTAACCCGCAGAGACTTCTTTTTCCCTATCTGCCCATCCTTCTTTTTTGTTTTGTTTTGTTTTGTTTTCCGTAGTGGAAAACATTATACACATTTCTTCTTAAATAAAACTGAAAGAAAGAAAAAACATAACACTGCAATTTTCAAATATTCCATATAATATACCTGGTAAATGAGGCAGGGCATACTGAAAAGAATTCTATCAATAGTGCTACACAAATTAGGCAAAATATTAAAATAGGTTGAAATAAATAAATTACTACTCAGTGGGTAGTGCAACCTTGCAAAGGTGATACCAACTTGTTTATGAGAACCAAGTGCTAATCTGAACATATCACCCAAAAGAATTGACATGTAAGTAGGCAAGATTTCTGCAGGAAAGAAGGTTTCAAAAAAAGGTGTTGATTTGAATCCAGCCAAAAGCTAGTTAAACTCTTGGAGTTAGCAATATATGCAGTGGTGGGATTAAAAAAAAAAAATTACTACTAGTTCTGTGGGTGTGTCTTGGTGGGTGTGGTGTGTCTTGGTAGGTATGGCTTGGTGGGCGTGGCAGGGGAAGGATACTGCACAATCTCAGTTCCCTCCCCACTCCTGAGGGAAGGTTACTACAAAATCCCCATTCCCTCCCAACCCACTAACCTGCTTTCCAGCTCCATTTTCCTGTGCATGGCAACCAAAGAAGACCCAGTCAATCAGCTGAGACTTGGGAGGCAGAGAATAGATGGGGGCAGGACCAGTCAGAGGTGGTATTTGCCAGTTCTCCGAACTGCTCAAAATTTCCACTACTAGAACTGGTCAGAACCTGCTGAATACCACCTCTGAACATATGGCTATTTCATACTGCAGAATTGATGGAGAATACGGTGAATGTCTAGAGAAATATTTGTGGAAGTTACTTGAATAAAGTTAGCAGTTGAAATCACAATCTGCCTGTCTGTTTACAAAGATATTTGAATTCAGATACAACTCTACCTTGTGAGAGAAGGGCAAAGTAGAGTATTTGTCTAAACTTGTTCCATTGAAATTAACTTTCTCACACAAATAGAAAATAGAGATTGAACAGGACAGCCATTTCTCTGAAATGGTGTAAGGTCTCCTGCTTGAATAGGGAGTTGGAGTAGAAGACCTCTAAGGTCCCTTCCAACTCTGTTTGTCAGGGTTCCAGCAGTTACTCCAGTTAAATCTTGAGCCACACTCCCCAAACTAAAGAAGATTTATTTGAAGCTACCATTCTACATCTGGCACTAACCTGGGCATAGCCAACTCTGAGATACATAATTCACTGTCACCCTTGATCCTGTTTCCCCACCCCACCCCACCCCACCCCTCTGGGTGTATCATCCAATGAAAAATGTTCATAGCCAAGAGTCATCATTCATGCTCTCCAATTAGATTTTTTCATGGCAAAAGCTTTAGTCATCTAATCAGTCTCTGAAGAAAATATGAATGGAATGTACTTTTGATTCCACACTGCTACCTGTTCTTTGAAACTCCCCCCTTTCTTTTTGTTGACAACTATAAAACGTGTATACAAAATGTTTTTTTAGTTGAGACTGTTATTATGAGTTTGATATGATCCATTTGTTATTATTTAAAAGGAGATGTGCAGGAAACAACTTTTCTGTTTTTTCCACAAAGCTAGTTGTGCATTTATTTAATACTCGGTGTGCCTTATAAGATTCTTTAAAAACAATGGACATTACTGTCAGGCGGAGCTCCATTCAAAATCCAGGAAAGAAATACTTAGACTCTTTAGTTTAGAGAAAGAAACATCTTTTACTGAAAGTGAAGTGGTAGCCACCAAAGAATTCTGAACCTAAGAAATTAGGCGCGCAATTCACATATACAAAGTGATGGAAATGTTCCCACCCCCAATAGTTCAGATGACACTTCCCAATTAGAAGTTGTGAATAATGATCATGTGGGCATCTTCAGGGTGATGATGAGGCTCTGTCTGTTGACCTTGGTATATTTTGAATAACGGGTTGCAGTTGCGCAGAGAAAAGAAAGCTAAGCGAGAAATAGAAACCTAAACTCTATTGTATGCTTCGCCCCCCCATTTACACAACAGAAGAATTTAACACCTCCAGCTCACTTCCCACGACTTCCCTTCCTCCCCCCATATTACTTATGGCAGTCAAAAGGTGCAAAGCAATAGTAGAAGATTCTTGAAGGCTGGACATTTCGGCCCTCCTAAGAAAAAGGAAAACCATCAGTCCTAGAGGAGAGAGAGGAGAAAATATAAAGACAAATTATTAATCATATCAGCAATTACAAAACAATACACTCCTAAGGCTGATCAGGATAATTGGAAACGAAATGCTTTGATCAAACTTAGGGGCTTTTAACGTCGGTTCGTTAACCCATTCGGCTTGCGAAGAAGGGAAATGTTTCCAGGCTACAAGATACTGAGTCGACCCCTCCATTTGCGAGAGTCCAGAATTTCTTTAACTTCAAAATGCTGTTCACCTTCAATCAGTATTGGTATGGGAAGGGTCAGCTTGGATGGGTCTTAGATCAGAAGTACGTTCAGGTTTTAGCAAAACTAACATGGAAAACCGGATGAATTCTTCGAAAGAGTTTTGGGTAAGTTCAGCTGGACTGTTACAGGATTTATAATCTGTTCAATCGTGAAAGGACCAAAATACTTTAGGACCAAGCTTCTTTGACTTTTGAGTGGTCTGCAGGTATCTGGTGGACAGGAAAACCTTGTTGCCCACTTTAATATTCTTTTCTGTGGGGATCTTTTCTTATCTGCAAATTTCTTATGAGCTTGATGGGCCTCATTCTAATGCTTGCGTGTCACTTGGCCAGTTAAGTTGGAGTTTGAGTTATCCATTCATCCAATGAATGGATGTTAGGTTTTTCACGAGGAAGTTCAGGTATGGGAACGAAATCTTGTCCCGAAGCCACTTTAAATGGAGTAATCCAGTACTACTGTGTACGGAGTTGTTATATGCCACTTCGGCAAACGGTAGTAATTCGGACCAGTTATCTTGTTGATAATTTATGTAACATCTAAGATATTGTTCTAACACTGCGTTAGTCCTCTCACAGGCCCCATTAGTTTGGGGGTTGGGCGGAGCTTAACCCTGGGTGAGCCTAATTAACTTTCAGGAACTCTTTTCCAAAAAATTTGAGGTAAACTGGACCCCTCTGTCAGAGATTATGCGTTCCGGAATCCATGTAACCTATAGATATGTGAAATAAACAGTTTAGCCAGCGTCTTAGCAGAGGGAATCTTGGAAACAAGGTATGCAATGTACTTGTTTGGAAACAAATCAGTCACTACCCAGATGACCGTGTTTCCACCACTTTCGGTAATTCTACTATAAAGTCCAATAGAGATTTCTTTCCAGGAGTCGTTGGTCTAGCTACATTTTGTAACAATCCTACTGGCTTACCAGGAGGTCTCTTTGCCGAAGCACAAATTGGACAGCTAGCTACATAAGCTTCAATGTCCTTCTTTAAAGTAGGCCACCAGAATTGCCGCTTAACCAGATGTTAAGGTCTTCACAAATCCGAAGTGGCCAGCTGCTTTAGAATCATGAGCCTGTTGTAGTATTTGGCCCCTCAGCACCTTGTGGCATATACAACTTGGCCCCCACCCAAGCCAACCGCATCTCTAATTGTATAGTCACTTGAATGCGCCAGAACCATTCATCCACTTTTAAAGCTTCTTTTAATTGTTCGGTTAGGTCATTCGATAAAACCACTTCTGGTTCTTCCTTTGGGCTCTGGTGATCACTGGGGCGGCTAGATGTTTTAAGCTGAGACAGTTGGGCTTATTACCTCCTGGCACATACTATTATATTGGGTTAATCTAGAGAGAGCATCTGCCATGAAGTTCTTCCCGCCTGGAATGTAACTTCAAGGAGAAATTGAAATCGCTTGAAGTACTGGGCCCAGCGGAACTTGTTTTAGGGGACAGTTTCGGGGCGTTTTTTAAGGTCTTCCAAATTCTTATGATCAGTCCATACCTCAAATGGGTGTTTTTGCTCCTTCCAGGAAATGTCTCCAGGTCAGCAAGGCCCAACGAACTGCAAAAGCTTCTTTTTCCGCAGACGGCCCATCTTCTTCTCTGTTTTCAGAGAGCTTACGGAGGTATACGCACAAGGCTGTAAGGTCCTTTCTCCGCTGGCTTAAAGTAATACCGCTCCAATAGCCACATCCACTTGCATCGGCTTGAATCACGAAAGGAGTATCCATATCGGTGCTTCAGCACTGGTTCTGCAGCAAACAGTCGTTTTAGCTTTTTCAAAAGCGGCTTGGCACTCCATGGACCACTCCAGTGGCTTTCCTGGCCTTGGCTTCACCTCCCTTTTGTTTTCAAGAGATTTGTGATGGCATTGCTATCTTAGCAAACGTCGGGGAATGAATTGCCAGTAAAAAATCCAAAAAGCTTTGAAGTTGTTTTCTCTGGTGCGTGGTGAGCCCATTCCAGAAATGGCACGCACCTTTTTGGATCCATTTCTATGCCTTCAGATGAAATGCGATATCCAAATAGTCAATTTTGTCTTGGTGGAATTCACACTTTGACAATTTAGCATACAACTTAGCGCCACACAATTTTTGTTAGAACGACTGCCACTAACTTCACATGTTCATCTAAGGTCTCCGTGTAGATAAGATATCATCAAGATAAACCATAACCCCCTGTAATAAATGTTCATGTTACACTTGTATTGATCATTTGCATGAATACAGCTGGGCCCCTTGTAAAACCAAAGGAAGAACGTTGAATTGGAAAGCAACCCATCGGGCAGTTAAAAGCGGTCTTATCCACTCATCCCCTTCCTTAATTCGAATTCAGTTAGTATGCTTTCTCTCAAATCCAACTTTCGTGAAAATCTTTTCCCTTCGCTAAATGGGCCAAACATGTCCTTCATCAAAGGAGGGGGGTACACGTTTTCCAACAGAAAAAGTGTTCAAATTTCTTGTAATCCACCACCAAGCGTTTGGAACCATCTTATCTTTTTTCCCGGAACAACACTGGGGCCGCTTCTCAGGGTCTAGCAGGTTGAATGAAACCACGTTCCAGATTTTTATCTATAAACAATCTTAGCTCTTCCAATTCCCGTGGGGTCATTGAGTACAACTTTGGGTTTCGGGAGCTTCACCCCAAAGCAAAAATCTCAATAGCACAGTCTGTTGGCTGATGAGGCGGAAGCTCATCCGAGGCTTCTCACTGAACACTTCTTTTAAATCCCAATACTCTTTTGGGAATTTTCTCCTCATCTTTCACGGGCTCAGTGCCTGTGGAAGCTAATTTTCAATTAGGTCCTCAGGCTTTTCAGCTGGGATCTGGCCCCTCCTCTCGTCGCTTGCTTTGTGCGTATGCACAACAACCCCTTTCTCCAGTTAACCTGGGGTTCCATTTTCCGGAGCCAGGGCAATCCCAGTATTAATGGTTGCTCCATCCCAGGGACCACAATAAAACGCAGGGTCTCATCATGCTTTCCCATGATCATTTCTATTAGGTCCGTGACAAAACGGGCGGGGTAAACCTCCAGCCACTGATCCATCTAGTTGGCAAAAGGAAATGGGCATCTTCAAAGGTTTTAGCTTTTAGGCCCATTTTCTTCACTACTTCCGTGTTGATTATACACCTTGTGCAGCCAGATTCCAACAGGGCTAGCATTTCCCCTTCGACCCCTGAATTTGGTACTCTCAAACTTCACCGGGAATGGTCATAGGGCCCACTCTTGGACTTACCAGGAAGTCGTCTTTCGAGTCAGAATCCTCCTCCTCAGGGGTCACTGGGGCTTCTGATTCCTCTCCTGCGGGGAGGGGCGACCTCTGCCGTCTCTTTTCGACTTTAGTGCTGTTTTGCAAGGCTTCGTTGGGGACTTTTCAGGTTTTCTTTCCTTCCTTTGGCGCCCCCTTTGGCTTCCAGCTTTGACTCTGCAGTTTCAGCAGCCCGGTGACCTGCCCTTCCGCATCGAAAGCAGGCCGAGGGTGGGTATTGCCGCCACTCCTCCCTTCTGAGGTTTAGGAGCCTCTCTTGAGTCATGGGGGGGAAAACTTGCTCCACCATAACCTCCCCGCCATTTACTCAGATTAAATCAATTTCCACTTCTCTCTGCCAGCAAGTACCACAGCTGCCAAATTATTGGGGTCTCTTCTAGCAGTGCATCTCTGGTACACATCTTCATTTAAACCATCTTTAAACAGATCTATCAGGCTTCTTGGGCCAACCGTCGGAAAATGGCCAGCTAACTGTTTAAATTCTTTGGGTGTAATCAGCCACAGACCTCCGCCCCTGTTTTATGGTTTTCATCCTAATTTGGGCCTTGCGCTCTGCTCAGTGGGTCCTCAAACCTAGCCGCAGTGGCAGCCATAAAATAGGTTATAATTCAGCAAATGAGGAGGCATTATCATTATGCAAAGGTCACCATCCACTCTGCGCTATTCCCTCCAGAGCCCTGGTAACACAACTCACTTTGGCTGCTTCTGAGGGAAAATCCTCCCCATATTCTTCCATATGGCTCCAAACTTGAGCTAGGAAAAATCCCAAGGCTTTGGGATCCCCCCCATATTTTACTTCTAACGGAGGCAGCCTAGGAGCTCTACGCCTTCTATGGAATCACACCCTCCCGCTGAAGGCCCCGGAGCTGCTGCCTGGATCGGGTTGATTTATGGAGAGGGAGCTGCCTCTGCTTCTTTCTGGCTGGGGCTACTTCCCCTCCCCCTTCATACCTTTGTGCAGTTTGAGGTTGTTCAAAGGCTTCATTCAGGAGTCTCCTGGCTTGATCCAGCAAGAGTTCCCTCTTTTCCTTCTTCTTGCCAAGGCTCCTCTTTTTCCACGCCGGCGGGTAGTTGTGACCCTGGGGGGGGCGGTCCTCCTCCGGATCTTTCCAGCCAACTACCACCGACCATCTTGGGCTTCACCACTGGATCCTCTTCCAAACTGAGCTCTGCTAGCGATTGGGCCTCCTGCACCAGCACAGAATCTTGCCCTCCAATGGCTCCCGGATCCTCTTGGTCACTATTTGAAGATGACATGATGTCCAGGCCCCTCAGAAGAAAAATTGGGTATTCTCTCCGGGTGGGCTGGTGGAGATTCAGAATAATGTCAGGCAGAGCTCCATTCAAAATCCAGGAAAGAAATACTTAGACTCTTTAGTTTAGAAAAGAACATCTTTTACTGAAAGTGAAGTGGTAGCAACCAAAGAATTCTGAACCTAAGAAATTAGGCGTGCAATTCACATATACAAAGTGATGGAAATGTCCCACCGCCCAATAGTTCAGATGACACTTCCAATTAGAAGTTATGAATAATGATCACTGTGGGCATCTTCAGGTGATGATGAGGGCCTCTGTCCGTTGACCTTGGGTATATTTTTGATAACGGGTTGCAGTTGCGCAGAGAAAAGAAAGCTTAAGCGAGAAATAAAACCTAATTCTATTGTATGCGTTCCCCCCCCATTTACACAACAGAAGAATTTAACACCTCCAGCTCACTTTCCCAAGACTTTCCCTTCCTCCCCCCATTACTTATGGCAGTCGAAAGATGCAAAGCAATAGTAGAAGATCTTGAAGGCTGACATTTACAAGCATTCTTCCTTACAAATTTCTCTTTTTGAGGAAATAAAATATATTGCAGAAGTTCAGTTTGCCCCTCCTTTTTAAAGACACAATCATAGAATAGAAAAATAGAATAGAATTCTTTATTGGCCAAGTGTGATTGGGCACACAAGGAATTTGTCTTGGTTCAAACGCTCTCAGTGTACATAAAAGAAAATATACATTCGTCAAGAGTCGAGAATCATAAGGTACAACAGTTAATAATAGTCATAGGGTACAATAAGCAATCAAATCATACTAGGAAACAGTCTGTATAAATCGTATGGATACAAGCAACAAAGTTACAGTCATACAGTCACAAATGAGATGGGATGAGTGATAAGGAGTGATGAGAAGATTAACTGTAATAGTAGTGCAGACTTTGTAAATATTAGGACATTGTTGAGGGAATTATTTGTTTAGCAGAGTGATGGCCTTCGGGAAAAACTGTCCTTGTGTCTAGTAGTTCTGGTGTGCAGTGCTCTATAGCATTGTTTTGAGGGAAGGAGTTTAAACAGTTTATATCCGGGATGTGAGGGATCTGTAGATATTTTCACAGCCCTCTTTTTGACTTGCACAGTATACCGGTCCTCAATTGAAGGCAGGTTGGTAGTAATCAGATAAATTGCCAACATTTCTCTGGCTGTAATTTTGATATCATACTATGGGGGAAGAAATTTATTCAGTTCACATTTTTAATTTGCAATTCCTGAACTTAATTGCACCTAATTTGCAATTCCTGGATTTAAGCACAAATTGGAGCATTCTTTGAGTTCAAGGTTTCTCTAGATTTTGTGGTGCCATCTTTAGCTCCCTGTGACATAAGAGCAATATTAACAATAACAACAACAAAAAGCAGCACCTCTGTGCAAAAAGAGGGGGAATGAGGTTCAAACTAAGATATAAATTTGCATTACGGCATAGAAAATTGCTTGCGGAAATGTTCACAATAGTAACAATATAACAAAAATCACCAAAGTAACACCTTTATTAGGTCCAAGTTGGATAATAACTGTGAGGTTTTGAGTTTTGAGAAATTTGTGTCTGGCAGAATGTTCAAAAGATGAAATAGGAGGAATATTGCTTTTTACATATATTTATAACTTTGCACACACCAATTATATTCTTAAATGAAGTGACAAGAATGCCGAAGGCATGCTAGTTACCTGGTATAGCATGGTGTAAATTTGCAATGAATGCTAGGAAAAAAATATGCAAGTGTTGTAGTTAAAGTCTACCTGTTTTCATTCCAACCAAGATATAAAGATACAAGATACATTCAGCAGGAAGAAAATTGCATTATTATTGCACTATGCAGTACATTTCGATGTAGTTACTGCCCTGGGATAGAAGCTGTTTTTCAGCCTATTTGTCCTTGATTTTGTTATACTGTACTATCTGCCAGATGGTAATAGTTCAAAAAAAGGGTTCCGGGGATGAGATGGATCTTTTAGAATGTTTTGAACTTTCTTAAGGCAGTGGAAGCTGTAAAGCTCTTCCAAAGAGGGGGACAGGGCAACCCATTATCTTTTGGGCAATGACATTAACCCTCTGGAGTGCTGCCACTGTGCAATTGGCAAACCATACAGAAGTGCAGTCAGTTAAAATACTCTCTATGGTGCAGCGGTAAAAGGTCACCAGCAGTTTTCCATTCAGTTGTTGTTTCCTGAGAAGTCTCAGGTAGTATAATCTCCACTGAGCCCTTTTGACCAGGACTGTAATGTGAGCACCCCAGGTCAGGTCCTTTTTTATGATAACACCCAGGAACTTAAAATTAGCCACTTGCTCCATTCTGTCTCCATTGATAAGCAAGGGCTCAATGTCTGATCTATTCCTTCTAAAAAATACAGGAATTAAACAGAAAATCTGTCTTACAGTAGATAAAATATCAAGATGTTTTTAGTGCACCGGGACACTGGGCCCTGGTATTTCAGGACAATGGGTGTTCTCCTAGGGACATTCCACAGCCCTACAGGTGTCCAGAGATCAGGGTGCCATCTGTACATACATGTTTTCTAGGCTGTTCCCAGAATTGGGGCCAACAGCATCTTACAATCTTAAGCAAAGCCTCAAGACATCAGCTTGTTTCCTTGTAAGACTTGCATCCTTCTTAATTTCTTCTCTTGGATATTTTCCTTTTCATGTCTTTTTGCAGTACAGGTAATATCCAGCTCCAAGCACAATAGGTACAGACTAATAAACTCAGTGTCCCTGTTTCTTATCACCAGCCAGTTTCTCTTCTCTGTCAGAACCAGACTTTGGAAAGCTAAGCAAATGAATAAAGAAGAACATTTTTGTTGATCTTGAGACAAATAATGATGGTGTCATTATGAAAATGGAAACTTAGTCTTTTAAGAAAACATGTCACCCATAATTGTGCCTAGCCAGAATTAAATGAACTAGTAAATGAATTGGTGTTAATAATTATATTGGAAATGTGATTTCAAGTATTAACTAATAAAAATGATTGATAACTTTTAGATAATTGTGCAAAAGAATATGAAAGAAGTTTGAACAAAATATGACCTGTCTTTTTTTATAAAAAAAAGTTAATAAAATGCATGATGAACATAATAATAATTTATTACATCAAGGGGACAGGAATAAAATATAATAGAACAGACAGCAGTTTATAATTTTTCTTTAACAGCAATTAGCATCACAGATCTGTAAACTATCTGTCTTCATTCTTTATGTCTTTCTCTAGATTATTTGGCTTTTTAACAATTTATTTTTAGCCTCACTCCCATTAATCTACACAAAAGAATTCTGAATTCTTTCTCATTATGGACTCTTGCTGAGATAGCTAATAGTAGCAAATGCAAAACAAAGCAAAGTGAAATTACCAAGTATTTCAAGTCTTTTGACCCTGGAGCTTTATGGAAACGTTCAAGATTGAAAAGGGGAAAAGGAGAAATATGGGAAACAACAAACACATTTACTGTTGCAATAAAAACTCCAAATATTCCAACACCTCCAATTCAGATTGTCAATCAAAAGAAATGATCTGCAGAATTGATAAAATTGTTTAAAGTAAGGAGGGCTACAAAATTCCCAGAATAAAAAAGCATGCTTCTTGTAGTAAATATGGCTAATTAATGTGTACTAGATCTCTATAGCTATTCTTACAATCCTGGATTGTTGTAGAGCACCATTTAAAGTATTCGAAGATATCTGGCAGTCATTTTTATTATTCCCAGATTCTGAGAACACTGAGAAGAAATCATGGCCCCTTTTGGTTGGCCAAGAGGAGAATAGAAAAATGGCATTTGATCCTCTCATCCACCCCTCTGTTAATATTGGTGTTTTTTTTTTAATGAATGCACTATTTCCAGAAAGATTTGAGGATTTGCTCAGAGAAGGACTGGCACTGCCTTTTTAATGAGTAACACCATTTCATCCAAATGTTATGGCAGCTCTGAGTCTCCATAGAAAGGCAGGGGAGACTGGAATTTATATTGTATTCATATTGGTGGATAACTGTCCCACCCTCAAAGTCTCTAGAATTTAAACATTTCAGAATGAAATATTTCATTCCATTGAAATTGTTTCAAGCATGGTTTGAATTTCTCAAAGGAAAACAGTGGCTCAGTGACTAAGATGCTGAGCTTGTTGATCAGAAAGGTCAGCAGTTCAGCAGTTCAAATCCCTAGCACTGCGTAATGGAGTGAGCTCCCGTTACTTGTCCCAGCTTCTGCCAACCTAGCAGTTCAAAAGCATGTAAAAATGCAAGTAGNTGCGTAATGGAGTGAGCTCCCGTTACTTGTCCCAGCTTCTGCCAACCTAGCAGTTCAAAAGCATGTAAAAATGCAAGTAGAAAAATAGGGACCATTTTGGCGGGAAGGTAATAGCGTTCCTTGCGCCTTCGGCATTTAGTCATTCTGGCCACATGACCACGGAGACGTCTTCGGACAGCGCTGGCTCTTCAGCTTTGTAACAGAGATAAGCACTGCCCCCTAGATCCAGAAACGACTAGCACATATGTGTGAGGTGAACCTTTACTTTTACCTTTAGAGCCTGTAATATATGAACTAGAACAGAGATGAGAGAACAGAGTCACAAAGAGGTGTCAGTGGTTGCAAAAGCCTGGCTCTTGTTGAATGGCATCTATTTCACTGTTCTTTGAAATGTAGCTCCAGAAAGAAGTCAATGCAGAAAGTGGTCTCTGGGAATGAAAATTATGTAAATAACCTGGTAAAGAGGTTTGGAATGTCTGATGGGAATTGCTCATCTTTTGTAAACTAAACTTTTGCAAAGCTTGCCCTTCAGCAAGTATTAACACTTTCCTTCTGGGTATCCTTCTGTTATTCTACGTGTATATGCTCATTCCAACAAACAGTTTCTTTCTTTTTGATTTTTTTCTCCCTCCACCTTAGAAAAAAAGAGAGAACTACAGATATACAAACATTGCTGAGATAGGGAAACGCTTATCTCTGCTTAGCTGGCTTTCAAACTTCCATCAGAAATGGCAAACAAGCTCAGACAGCGTCAAGAACAGGAAAGATCCAGACCCTCGGCTACATATTTTCTCAACTATTGCAAATGCTTACATAGTTAAAATGAGCTGCTTTGAATTTTTGTCTTACTCTTAAGATGTCTTCTATATGGAGATACAGACTCAGTATTCTTTTGAGAGTTGCTTTCCATCCATTACATGATATCATAGCTGAAGACTTAAAATCATATTATTTCAGTAATTATTTCAAGGAGAGAAAGATGACCTTTATGGTTGCCTATGGTCACTGTCAATCATTTTGGCATTGCTTTGGATCATTTTTCAAATCTATTTTGTATCAGTTGTATCAATGCTTCAACAGATGCTCTGTTCAATCTATACACGAAATAAGCTCTACACATTTGCAAACTACTCCTTTAAAGAAGTACTCTTTACTGTTAAAAGCCATGTAAAAATTTGTATGTCCCTTATCTGCTGGGCAGTGTTAAACTTCAGGATTTAGTGACTGTGGCCAAGAAAACAGATTTTTGATATTTCACTGGCCACTGAAGATGCCAGTGGATCATCAAGAAATCTGTTGGGTAGACTATAATCACACAACACTGCCCAAAAATCTTTGTTCTAATTGGAAAATACTTGTTATAGTTCTGAGCAATGAACCCAACTGAACTCAGAAGCTCCATCCAGGTTTTAAGAGCTTTTATTGAGTACATTGTATCACACTTAGAAAGGTGAAGCTAGCTTTGAGTAATTCCCACCTTTCAGCATAATGAAAAGAATAGAAATTTCCCACCTTCCTCAGGTGTCATGTTAACCAACCAGTCCAATAGAAGCTCCCCCTTGGTTTCCACAGGTGTTCATTGCCATGACCTTCGTTCACATGCTGTGTCTGGTTGACATTTTGCCTAGCAGGCTAAAGGACCGCATTCAGGGGTGGGATTCCACCAGTATAACAACTGGTTTGGTGATCGCACTCGCTCACCAAATGTGCACTCCACACATGTGCTCCCTGTTTTTAAAAGCTCTAATATTTACCTTATTGGAGAATGATCCAGACATGGGTAGAACAAATGGTGGGAGAGCGTATTCCATTTAAAAATTCCATTTTTCTCCTAGGAATAATATCAGATGGATTTAGGAATGATTTAATTTATCTCATAGTACATGTATTGACGGAAGCTAGAATAATATATGCACAATACTGGAAGAATGAAAGCATACCATCAGAAACAGAGATAATAAGGAAAATTATGGCATGTGCAGAATCAGATAGATTAACTCTAGAATTTAAAAACAAGGGAGAATCTGAGTACAATGAAACATGGAGAAAATTCTATCGATGGTTGCATAGAAGAAGGCAAGGTCGGAATGCAAGTAGCTATGATGATTAGATAATTGGTAAACAATGTATCAAACAAGGAGATGGTAAATGATGAAATAAAATGTATGTTTGTATAACAATTGTAATGCCAGATCAGCTGCACTGTATTCTTATAATTAAAATAAAAAAAAATAAATTTTAAAAAAAGTTTTAATACTTACCTTCTAATGCAGTCCCTGTGAATAAAACAGTTGAGGATCAGCAAACCACTCTGCCGCGCGAATCAGCTATGCTCTAAAAATATGAAATAAAGCACAGGAAAGAGTAAAGGTTGGTGGGCAGGCCTACATGATTGTTGCAGCGAACTGATTTGCTCCCAGCTGATCTTTGGAGCAAGGGGTTTGCCCGAAACAATCTGAACTGGTAAAATCCCATCCTGACCGCATTCCAGTCCTTTCTAACTCCCCCCCCTCCAAGAGTGGCAAGTAAGAAAAAAAGCAAAAGTTATCATGGCTTTGGTCAAAATCATTTTGAAGTTGGCAATATTCTTAACTCTTCCTCCATCCCACTTCCTGGAATCCAATCTCCTAATTCATAGAATAGGCAATTGTAGAAGAAGGGTGAGAAGCGACCATATTTTTTTTTGTTATTTTGAATGCAAATAATACAAACATAGTACATACAAATCAAAATACACAAAAAATACAGATATTACAGTGCACCCTCCCCCAAAGACCATTTTATTACTTCTATTTCTTCTTCTGTAACAACTAAAAGATATACGCTATATTCCAATTGTGCCTTTATTCCCTCCAAAACAACATATATTCTTGAGTAGGTTTATTCCCTTTGCCTTCCATCAACAATTTTATAAAATCCCCCCATATTTTATAATAATTGTTTCCTTTAATCATCCCTTTTTAAAATTTAATTTCTGTTTTTAATTTATCATTTGTTGCCATATTCCAGATTTCATTATACCACTCATTTTTTTGAATATCCCAATTTTGTTCCCAATATTTAGCTATATCTAATCAAGCTGCCATTATCAAATTTACAATCAATTCCTTTTTGTTTGTTTGTTTGTTTCATGTGTACCCTGTTTTTTCACCAGCAACAGTAATGCAATCCTCAGTGACTTATCTAAATTTACATTCAAATGTACTCTAATTTCCCTAGACCCCATGTTCCATATTTTTTGTGCACTATCACAATCCCACCACATATGTTTATATTTTCCAATCTTTTTCTCACACCTCCAGCAAATATTTATATATTTAGCATCTACTTGATTTAATTTATATGGTACTAAATGCCACTCCATATCACTTTATATGCATTATCCTTAATTCTAACTGGCATAGTCTTATCTGCTCTTCCATTCCAAATATTTTTCCAATCATTATCATTTGTTTCTCCAAAATCTGATTCCCAAATTAAAGGTGAGAAGCAACCTTGAAGAATTCTATGGTGCATAGGGCCAATGCTTTTCAAAATCTAAAAACAGAGCATACTGTAAGATCAGCTGATAGACAAACCTAAGCATCTTAAACTTCCATTGCTTTGAGAGGAGAAATTGAAACATAGGTATGACTTCTTCACTTTTAATTTGTCTGGTTTGAAGTGAGAAACAGGGAAAGCATTGCAATTCTCTTCACTGCCCTGCCCTCTTGTGTTTAGTAAAGAGCAAGAAAAACCAAAGACATATCCTTGGTGTAAAAAAAAAAAAAGAGCTAGAATAATATTTATCTTGCTAAACTCAGAATCTGCATGTAGTAATCCAATTTGTTAATAAAAAGAGCTGTCTGAAAGGAAGTGAGTCTATACGGAATTTACACCAGATAACCCTAAATGAAATTACGTTAGCATGCCCATGTCCAATAAACCAAAACAATAGACTGAATACAGATTTATTATTTCCAAGTGAGATCCAGGATGGCTTGTCCCTCTCCAGTGCATAATGAAAGTGATGAGCATTGTATAAGTTAAGCAAACATCATCATGAATCAGCTTAAATGCTGATCTCTGTATGGGCTAGGAACAAAAGGTCCCACGACAAATACTACAAGTTCTGCTTTGCCTGATTTGCAAAACTAATTTGCAGGGGGGGATAAAACCATACATGGCAGTGGTGGCTAACCTTTCTGGGCTCCTGTGCCAAAAATTGTGCACACGTTTGCATGCTCATGCTTGTGTGCCAGCACCCAGAAAGCAATGCATGCCCCCCATGCCCCCTATGCATGCGCATGCAATGTCCACCCATCCCTGCTGCCCCCTTACCTCCACTGCACCTCACAGCTGATTTTGAGGCCTTTTTTGGCCTCCCAGAGGCTAGAGGAAGGCTTCTGCAGGTTTTCCAGGCCGAAAACTAGCCCCGTTTCATCACTTCCGGTATTTCCAGAAAAACAGGAAGTGACAAAATGGGCCTAGTTTTTGGCCTGAAAAACCTGCAGAAGCCTTCCTTTTACAACCTTCCTTGCCATACTTGTTCAGTGAACCACTGCAGCTGTTAAGTTAGTAACCCAGTTGTTAAGTGAATCTGGCTTCCCCATTTACTGCTTGTCAAAAGTTTTCAAAAGGGCATCATGTGACCAACATGTTGTCGCCATTTATTCATACCTATTTCTTGTATTCTTATTCATGTTTATACTTATTCCTATTATCTTGTAAGCGATTGCCAATCAAATAAGTAATAAATAAAATAAACATAATTATAAGTTTGGTTAAAATTAGTCTGTTGTACCACTACTATTGTTATTAGCATATATGTTACTATTTCTGATTTTCTCTCTTTTCTTTTGTAAAATAATATGCCCAGACAATATACTGTATTCAAAATGTTTACATATGAATTAAAAAAAAAAACTTGGCCTGAAAAAAAAAGGAAGCTGTTAGATTTGATCAGAACATCATGAGAGATGAAGAGAGGATGGTGTAATGAAGCTACTAGCATCCAAAATATGCATTACAGGCATTGGTTCAAGCATGGATGTTATTTTACTGTCTCCCTGAATTACCAGGCATGAATTAAGAATGATGCCATTTTGCTGAATGCTGAACGAGCATATTTAATTATACAGAATGAAGAAGAGGAACACGGCCTCCAAGGCAACAGCAAAGACAGCAGAATGTAGACTCTTAAATGAGGGTAGTATGGAGAACATACTAAATCTTTAATTTGATTGTCCGCCGTCTCTGGAAAGGAAAACTTGAAAGGCCAATCTAAAGTCCAGTATTTATTTTTTAATAATAATCTTGCTATTAAAATAATGTAGACTCTGTCACTCACACACACACACTGTCATGCCCCTATTGGAGTCTGAATCTGAGAAGGTAGATGAACAGCTGACACGGAGTGAGAGTGTGGCTCTGTTGGTTGTGGAGGAAATTGGGGAAGGGCAAAGTCCAGCTGGGCAGAGCAGGAAAGAGGTAGAAAAAGGGAGAAGGACTTCAGAGGAAGACCCAGGCATACCCCATCTTCCTCCAGGGCACTCAGGGAGAAACGGAGAACAGAGCAATGTGGATTGTGTGGCTTATGGGGGAGGAAAGGGCCCTAATTCCCTTCGTTAGGCACACCTGGGAAGAAAGAGGCAACTGAAAGCAGCAGCTTCTGGGAACAAACTTGAGTTTATCTTGTGTTGACTGTGGTTATCTGTGTTCCTAGCATCCTCCCAACTGGGTTGATTTACTGCTGTTCCTTTACTTCTGGAATTCCTTATCTTGCCCTGCTGGATTAATTACCTCATCTTGCCTTGATTAGGCTTATAGTTAAAGTTTCTGTTGACAATGTTTTGAACTTGAATCTCTGCAGCCAAAGGCTGTTCCTGGAAGAGTTTTTCTTCACACCAGAAGATAATCAGGACATTGGGGGCAAAGTTGGAACTAATAAAGGGACTCCTACTTTTTACCTGACTGTGTTGCCCTTGTGCCACGCACCAGGTCATCACAGATACACACACATAAATGTATATGTCAAAATGAAAATAGAATAAAAAAGCAGAACAAGAATATTAATGTGTACTCAACAAGGCTAGCAAAATTCAAAAGTTAGAACTGATGTCGGCATTCTATAGCCTTATGGATGACATCTTGCCCTTTGACCATCCATGTCTGGGTCCCTGGCAATAGGTGCTGAAGCAGCGGGCCATGCCAATAGAAGCAGCTGGGTGTGTGTGGCAGTGGTGGTGGGGGACACAGTGGCCCTCCCCAACAGTCCTAGTTTCACATGCAGCCCCTTGAGACAATTGCCCAGCCTTGAGCTAGAGCAGAGATATCAAACTCATGTTGTCACAGCATCATCACATGATGTTTTATGTTTTTTTTTTCTCCCCTTTGCTAAATTGAGCATGGGCATGGCCAGCATGTAACAGATCCAGCCCACAGGCCATGAGTTTGACAGCCCTGAGCTAGAGTATCACATCTGAAATTTGATTTTGAATTTTCCTCCCTGGGAGTTGCATTCAGATTCTCTTAGGAAAGAGATCCTGGGAAGCTGCAATAACGCCTTTCAATCGCTGTCACAAAAACCTTTAGCAAGCCAGTATTTGGCCTTTCCTTGATCCAAATGTAAACTAAAAAAATTAATAGAGGGTTTGTAATATTTCTGATGGTTTGTCTGTCTTCATATATTCTGAAAATCCAATAATTTCAGCTGGATTCTTGCAATCCTTAGGAACAAGCCAGGATAATGAAAACAGCACCTTCAATCCCACATGAGCTTCGACTCCCTGTGGCAACTGGCATTGTTGAAAATTATGGAGTGGACAATAGCAACACATTGCCACCCCTTTTGGAAGAAATATTATGTATTTTGATCATGACGTGATAGCAGTGTTCCAATATTTGGGGGAGTCGCCACGAAGAAGGTAGTTAACCTGTTTTCCAAAACACCAGAAGGCAAGACTGGAAGCAATGGATGGAAATTATTCAAGGAGAGAAATAAGGAGGGTTTTCCTGACCTTGAGAAAAATTAATCAGTGGGACGGCCAATTACACAAATGGAGCATGTGAGTACGTGCTCACCCATTGTTTGTGCAAGTAGGGATGTACATGCTCATGTGTACTCTTGTTCATCACTTCTGTGCCCCAGTTCCAAAAGGCTCAAGACTTGGTATTTGGTTGTGGTCCAAGGGTTGCACCCTGAGGTAGGGTCTTTTGTTTGAGCAGAACTCCAAGTTCACTCTGAACTCTGTTATTCTGTTATTCTCTTAAAACAACATGCCCTGCTCACTAAACTAATCCTCTGTTTTCTGATGGATAGTGCTTGCCCAGTTATGAATCTAAATTTATCAGGCATTCCTCTTTTTAAAATAAACTTTATTAAACTTTTATTAAATTAAAAACATAAAAAATATTACTCAAGAACAGCAATTTGTAGTGCTTATTTTATAACAATAATTCATGCATTATTTACAGGTGTAATCTATGTGTGATTACATTCTTATCTTATCTATTACTTATATTTGATGGCAAACTGTCTTTAATCTATCTCTGTTCTATCCAATTATACCATTTTTCCCACACTTCATAAAATATTGAAGCCTCTTTATCTATTAAGCTCAGCGTTAACTTATCCATTTCTGCACAGCTCATAACTTTTTGTTTAATAAGTTTCTCTGAGGGTGTGGATGGCTGTTTCCAATATTGAGCAAAGGCAATCCTGGCAGCAGTTAATATGTGTAATAATAAATATTTTGTGCTCTTTACATATTTCTTTTTAAAAATTCCCAATAGGAAGAGTTCCAGTTCTAGCTCTAATTGCTCGTTAGTAATTTCCTGTAACCGTTCCTTGATTTTAAGCCAATATTTTCGAGCCTCTGCGCAGGACCACCACATATGATGGTATGTTCCCTCTTTTTTTTTTTTTTTANCTTTTTTTTTTTTTTTTTTACATTTCCAACATATGGGACTCATTTTGGGGTACATTATTGTTAATCTCGAAGGGGGTAAGTGCCACCTATAGAACATTTTATATGCATTTTCTTTATATGCTTCTGATTTTGTTAATTTGTAATTTATGTTCCATATGGTCTTCCATTCTGATATTTTTATATTATGTCCAATATTTTGACCCCATGCAATCATGCATCCTTTCATTACTTCTTCCTCCAATTTTACTTCCAAAAGGTATTTGTATATTTTAGTAATTTTTTTTTATCCAGGCCTAATAAGATTTTATCTAATACTTGTATTTTCAGATATTCTGTAATCCTTTATGTCTTTTTTATATTGGCTTTGTATTTGGAGATAAGCCCACCAATCTACTCATAGCCCTTGTTCTTGGAGATCTTGTATTTTTTTTAAGTTCCCATGAATATCTAGCAGGTCTTTATATTTTAACATTTTATTCAAATTTAAATTGTTTGCATGAGTTGTCGCTTCCATTGTAGATAGCCAGATTGGACATCAGGCACTCCTAATGACCCCTATAGTTTAAGTGGGAAGGTGTTGTCTTGCCTTTTGTCCATCTGTGTTCCTCCAACTTGGAAAAGGCTCTTGGTTTGATTATCACTTTTCTATAATCCTTGTGACACTCTTTCTCAAAACTGGAATAAACACTGCTACAGTGTCTTCTACAGGACCTGGGAAAAAATAAAAACATTCTAGCATCTGGAATGAATCCCAACACCTTCTGTCATCAGTATCTAGGAAAGCAAGATGAAGAATTTTTTTCTTTCTCCTTTCTTGTCATTTCCTCAGCACAAGTCTCAAATCTACTGCCTACACAATTGTTATCTAATTGTTTGATTCTTCATCTCTTTTCTTCTCCAGTGATTTGGTCTTGGCTGAGGGGAGAGAAATGAAAAGACCTGGAAGGCGAAACTTCTCAAAATGCTGTTCTGGCTCAGCAGTTGGCAGAGAAAATGACATATATTTGGCATGTTCAGTCCTGAAAGTTACTTTTCCACAACTTCTCTTCGGCATTTTATCTGTCTGCAGAATAATGCAAATGACAAATGTCGAGAGGAAAATCACCTGTATCCATGACCAAAAATTCACCTTTCTTTTTCAGTTTCCACTGTTGTTTCTCCAACAAACAATGTTGGATACATTTGGTCATGTATCCATGACCAAAAATTCACCTTTCTTTTTCAGTTTCCACTGTTGTTTCTCCAATTCAAAGAGGCCATTTTGAACACAAGCTGTATAGTTTAAACATCTCCAGACTAAGACCTACTAAGGTTAATAAGTGATCAAAATCCCCCACCGAACAGAACTGTTCTCTTTTCTTTCCTACACCTATTTCACTCAGAATAATAGAGTTTTTCATTTTCAACTGCTGTCCATTTCAGCAGTTGTAGCACATAAATATCTTTCAATGTATTATGCCCAGACTCTTTCATTTTCTTTATGTGTTTAAAGTCCATGATTATTGGTTTAAATGATATTTTTAAAAATGCTTCTGAAAGAAATGTAATTCAGCATGTACCCTCAAATGTATATATTTGATCCTACTGATTTCACTACAGCTTGTTTCAAAGCCCATGTTATAATTTAGCATGGTTTTTAAAAAATAATCTTGATTGTCTGTATTTAATTTCTTGCAAGGTATTTTTAACAGGATTTCAGAAGGCATCTTTCTAAAGAAAGCTAATCCATATAATTTACCATTCACCTTCAAAGCCTATTAGATCACCCTGTTCTTTTTGTTACAGAACATAAAGTGTGAGGACAAAAAAAATGACTCCATGGTGTTTCAGTCAAGATTGCCTCAGGAAACTAAAGAAAGTCCATCATCGTTATGAGAAGTATAGTTATCAAGCCCAGAGGGAATTTCAAGAAAAAGATTTCTGAACTGTACATTTTCCTCAAAGGAGACAATCTAGTAGGGCAATAGAAGAACAAGGCGTTCTTTTACCAAATGTAGGGATTTTGTGAGGAAATAATTGCCTTGAGTTTCCTATGGTATGGATGTCTGAGATCAAGTGAACATGACTGTAGAAAATACCAGTGCGCACACAGCTCACTGGAAACAGGAAACTGACCCAGCTAATCTGACAGGTTTCTGGAACAGATCCACAACATTATATGTCTATAAGAAAGAAATGATGTCTTCTGATTCATTTCAAGCCATCAGGAAGAGCAGATTGCTAGGTGGCCAACCCAACTGTTTCCTCTTCTGTGTTCTTAATACAACAGAAGGAAAATGGCATTATTGTGAATATAAATATGGGTCTGGCATGTTCCAAAAATGCTTTTTCAAGAGTCAGCTGGACTTTTTGCTTTTTCTTTGAAGTTGTTTTGCTTCTCATCAAGAAACTTCATCAGAGCTGAAGAAGCTTCTTGGATGAGAAACAAAATGTCACCTGGAGGTTTATCTATGTTGTCAGGGTCACCTGAGTGGTGCAAATGGGTGTGGAGGCTTCTGTAAACTGTTGAAAGGACTTGTGTTGTAGACTGGAAATAGATGATGTCGTATCCCTCCCCCTCTGTTGAAAGAGGGCTGAAGAATCAGAAAAAACAGTGGACCCTTGAAAAGGCACATTTGGGACAACCATGACCTAGATGACTGAGAATTTCCATAGACACAGGTCTGACATGTTCTTATATCTGTCCTCTAAGTGCATCAAGAATATGAGCAGATAACAGATAATCAGAATTGGAAGGGACTTTGTAGGTCATCTAGTTAAAACTCCTGCCCAAGCAGGACACCCTACACTATTTCTGATAAATGGCAGTCCAATCTCTTCTTGAAAGTCTCAAGTGATGGTGCTTCCACAACTTCCAAGGGCAACTTCTGTTCCATTTTGTTTGATTGTTCTCACTGTCAGAAAGTTTCTCCTTATTTCCAGAGTTAAATCTCTCCTTGTTCAGTTTCCATCCATTATTCCTTGTCTTTGGGTGCTTTAGAAAATAGTTTGACTCCTTCCTCTCTGTGGCAGCCCCTCCAATATTGGAAGACTGCTATCATGTCTCCCTTGGTCTTTCTCTTCACTAGACTAGCCATGCCCAGTTCCGGTAACTGTTCTATAGAAGTGGGAATATTCTTTCAATACATCAACAAGATTGATCTACTGTGTCTTGCCTTCATAAGATATGTCCTATAAGAAAGCACCAATACACATATAAAAGCAACTAGAAACAGCAATAATTTTCAGGTTATAAAGATCTCATTATACCATAACAAAAGATTGCAAGCCAACTAGGATTTAAACAATTCCATCACTAAAACACAGAAACAGAAATATAGATCTGGGGAAGGGGTCCCTTCCTAAAAGAATACATGTATTTCAGTTCTCCATTTCTCATTTTTAGATTTATTTTTGTTTTGCCAACCCAATTTCAGGTGGAATTTAATAATCATCAGTAAATAACTTGTAAAGAATATCTTGCCTAAACATCTACTCAAATGTATAAGCTTTCATGCAATAACTTATCAAAGCTTTAGTTTCTGAATAAAAGAATGAGAATATTACAACATTGGGAAGAGATGATAGATGTTTGGGAGTGATGGGTTTGGAGCCAAACGAAAGCAATCACAATGCTCTGATATAAAATAGAATTATTAACACTAGAAAATGATACAGTTCATGTTCTTCTAAACTAGAAGGGTTTTGGGTTTTTTTTTGCCTTCCAGCCTTTAGAAAACCACCTTAACATACATTCAAGATGATCTGTTTTCAGTGTTTCAGATCAGGACATTATAGAACAAGTTTGGTTACATATTTACATGAGCATACAGCTACCAGAGCTCTGCCAGCCAATCAGTGTTATTCTTCCTGGAAGGACACATGGAATTATCAACAAATTTGTTTATTTACCAACCAGTAACAGATGTCCATGTCAACATAATAGTGCTGAGTGAGGCAAAGAGAAACTATTGAAAACCAATAGAAAGATGAAGAGAAGGAAAGATGTTATAGTGATTTAATGTAAAGAAATTCAAGTGCGATTCAAATCAAGTGGACTTTCTAAATTGGATTGTCCCTTTGGATTGGATTTGTAAACCAAATCCATCGTTTCCCAAATAATCCAATGGCTTGACACACTTTGGATTATGATGAGTCATTGCGTCTCTGAATTGAATTATTTTTTTCAAATGAAATCACTTTGGAAATAGATCACTTTGATGATGGAAAGCAAAACAGAAACAACCAAGACAGAATTAGATCCAATCTGCACACTCTTAAAAAAGAATTGGATAGAGAGAGACCTTTTGAATTTAATATAAAATAATATATTTTTTAAAAAACTGTAAATGGCTCAACAAAACTTCTCAACAAAACTATATCAAGACCTAAAAGGGAATATCTTTGTGTTCCAGTTTTTTTACAATTCCTGAAATCTTTCATTTCAATGCCTTCTAAATTTTCATTTAAGGGGCCAAACGAATATCTGATGGGGCTCCGCTGATTCCACGGGTAATACTTGGGGATTTAATTTGTTTCCACAAACTCACCACAACACTCAATTAACCTGTTAGCTTGCAGCCATATGAAGGATTAAAAGAAATTTGTTCTGTTAAAACTTGGAGACCTCATAATCCTGTTTGTGATTGTTTCTCAATCATATGAAATGCAATCGATTTATGCGCTCCGAAATCCTTTGAGAGTTGTGGCATTATGTGTAAAATAAAAAAAAACCCTTTTTAATCCCACAATCCCTTCTTCCAAAGCCTGGTATAGTTATTTCCCCCCAATAAATTTAAAAAAGCAGGGATTTAAGAATGACTATCAGGCTTTCAAGAATGGAAAGCCAGATTGTCTACTTCCCTTGATGTCTTCTGGGAAATGTTTTCTTCTTTTCTTCTCCTTGTTCGCTTTAGTCCTTGGCCTTGTTTGTGCTTGCAGAAGTTCAGTCTATTCACTGTGATGACATACGTTTTCATCAAGGACATAATCAAACTGCATTGGATGTGATGATGTAACAAATATTCATAGAGAAAAAAATCATGAAAGTTGCCATGTCATTTGGAAGTTGTCGAGCACTGATGAATGAGGCCAAGGACAAAAAAGATATAAAAATAGCAAGAGAACTGACAAAATGGAAGGATGCCATGAGTAGCAAACCACAAGGGATTTTTTGGTGGTAGAATCAAATAACCAATGCCGTTTTTTCTACGTCTTTGTTAACTCAGACAGAAATGCCTATGTTCTAAACTGCAGTTTTAGGTGAACGTTCTTGTGCGTTGCATTTATTTTTGTGGATGTCATTTTATTGCTCTTATTTTCATGTTATGCCATGTTTTTTTGATTCGCAGTCAGAAAACTAAAGTTTTTACACAGATCCAACACAGAGAGATTGTTTGCTATAGCGCTAATTGCAATAGTGTCATATTTTACTGAGCAAGGGAAAGGAAAAATCCCAAAATACATCTTGAGAAATGGAAGTGAAAATAAAATGATATTAGCAGAATAACAAAAAAGTCCCAAAATTTGTGTCTTCAAGGGTCTTCATGTTTCATGTGGTCCAAACAGTTTAAGAAATCAGTCTCATATTTCATACTTTCTGCAGAAATGGGTGTTGAGCCATTCAGAAATGTTAACTTTTTTTCTCATAGAATCATAGAGCTAAAAGAAACCTTCAAAGGGTTAGGGTTAGGGTTTCTTTTCTGGAACTCTGATATTCTGTTCTGGTGTCCCATGTAAATACCAAGCTTTGGTGGGGGGTAACTCATGGGCTAAGCAGCATCTCTTGACTATAAACTTTCCTTACCTATGCCTCCATTGATCAGGAAGGTTTTTTTTGTGAACTTCCCATTAGGAATGTTCCATCTGTTTTTCAGTAGAATCTGGAGATTAACCGATTATAGGCAGGTGGTAAACAGGCAGAACCAAATTACTCAAGGTGTGGTGTCAATTTTCACGGTGCCCACATCCTTGTTCTTCCTACCTAGTTGCTTACGTACAACTCAGTTTCTGAGTTATTGCAGATAAAGGATTGTAACTGATAACCAGATAGTTGAATTTCACAAAGATCAGGCTGAAATCACTCCAATGATATTCATACCCTATACCAAAACAAAACAAAATGATTGATACCTTAGCCAATCAGAACATAGAAGATTTGGGGGCAGGTGCATCTTATAATTTTATATGCAATTTTTAAATCATTAAAACCAAGTATGGTATATATCAATAATGAAAAACATGCTTTATTGTTTTTCTTATATCTGCATTTTTTCTATTCCCCTTTTAATCCCTCTTGATGAGATGTATATGTATAGTCTTTAAGGCTCTTATATTATTCTGGATCATAATACAGTATAATATAGACATATAAAGAAGGAACAGTGTTTTTAATGCAGTCTTAATCCTTTTTATCCAGAGAGTTGTAAAAATGTTGAAAGTGTTAATGATCACAGTCTGGTGATATTCTTAACAGTAAGGGGAAATGGATTCATACAATTTGTCCCCTTGCAGTTTTTCAACTTTCTTTGTATATAACATGAATAGTGATATCTCTAGCACAATTGTTGTCTGTTTACAAAACTCAGGTAAAGATTAAAAGTGGGTTTTAAAGAAGGCATAATATTAATATACAGATTCATACATTCCAGATTCAAATCACATGCTAGCCAGATCCAAAGCATATGATATGGAATTCTGGTCTGAAGATATCTTACATTGATAAAAAAAAAACACCCTACTATGATTATCTTTTAATATGTATCTTCAAAAGAAGCAATCCTTCCCATCTCTTCTCACCATCCAGTCAGAACTGATGAAGCTTCTTGGATGAGAAGTGAAACAGCTTCTTCCTCGGGGAAAGAAACATTTCTTTTTCAGGGAAAAAACATAGTCCAGTTGCCTTTTGAAAAACAAAAAGGTAAAAAGCACCTTAAGGCCCGGTCCCACTGGTCGACGGATGCAAAACGTATGCATAAAGGACACAGCGGACGAGCAAAATTTCGGAGGTGGCTCCAACCATGGTCATCCACTCCAAAAAGTGGCAAAAATGTGCATAAACAGAATGGAAAAGAATGGAAAAGAACGGACGTGGGTAGTATGTAGCGGGGATATTAAATGGATGTTCATAGGAAGCCTAGCGGATGGAAGCAGATGACACCTCCGAAGGGGTTCCGGGGGAGAATTTCGAAGCGGACGCATAGCGGATGAAGCGGATGCATCATGTATGCCTAAAGGAAAGAAAGGGGATGCCGCGCGGATGTATATTGGATGCAAACCATTCACTGTGCATCCTTTCTATTTCCGTGCTACTAACGATGTATAGACGTTCCATGTACCTTTTCTTTCCTCCCTCTTTCTGTTTTCAGCTGCAGCAGATGTGAGTTGCGAGGATGCCCAGAGGATGCAGAGAGGATACAGCGGACGTTTAACGGATGATAAACGGACATAGAATGTTTGTTGCTCGTATGTCATGGATTTACATCGTACACGGCGGAAAGTTCATCCGTTCACAAAGTTTTGTGCAGCTCAAAACTTTTTGCGCAGATGAAATCACAGTGGACAGATGCTCGATGGATAGAGCGTATGAAAAACGTATGCTATTACACAATGGATGCATAGCGTTTTCCAATGGATAGCAAGTTTTTTTTAACATTTTACATCCTGTTTGCATCGGTAAGTGCAGTGGGACCGGGCTTAAGTTACTAGAGACAACCATGACATGGATAATTGAGAATCTCCATGAACATAAAAAATGAAAATCAAAAACTACCCTCTTGAGATCAGGTAGACAATCATCCTTGTGTTCTTGCTCTTGAGAAACATTTAGTAGAAATTCCTGGCACTATGGAAGCTGGTTATATAGATCACATCTCAATCTAAAGTCCTCACAAGAGATTGCAAGAGAACAGATTTAACAGATTAACAGAGTTGGAAGGGACCTTGTAGGTTATCTAGTCCAATCTCTCACCCAAGCAGGAGACCCTGCACCATTTCTGTCAAATGGCAGTCCAATCTCTTTTTGGAAGCCTCCAGTGATGGAACTTCCACAGTTTCTGAAGGCAACTTCTGTTCCATGGGTTGATTGTTTTCACTGTCAGAAAATTTCTCCTTATTTCTAAGTTGAATTTCTCCTTATTCCGTTTCCACCCATTGTTTCTTGTCTGGCCTTTGGGTGTCTTGAAAAATAGCTTGACATCTTCCTTTTTGTGGCAGCCTTTGAAATATTGGAACACTGCAATCATGGCTCCCCTGGTCCTTCTCTTCACTAGACTAGCCATGCCAGTTCTTGAAGAAGAAGTAGAAGACATTTGAATTTCTTGGAGGAAAGGAAGGCCAGTTGTAGACAATGATTATGCTTCATGTAATAGAAAAATATATGGGGATGAGAGCAATACAAAGGTTGATTTTACAGAGTTGTGTAGATACATATAGATACTGAGTTAGCCACAGCTAAGTGACTGCATCACATGCTTGGTATTTTACATTTTTACATTTTATTTGATTTGTCAGTCGCTTACAAGATACAGGTATATGAATAAATATAGTTTTGAAAAAATGAGATGGATATTTGGAAGAAAAATAAAAAACAATAGGACAGGGATGATAGGCACGATTGGTGCACTTATGCACACCCCTTACATGCCTCTTAGGAAGGGGGTGAGGTCAATAGTAGACAGTCTAAGGTTAAAGTTTTTGAGGTTTGGGGGAGAAACCACAGAGTCANGTATTGTTATGACTGCAGCTGAAGTATTCATTTGCAGGTAGGACATTGCAATATATGATTTTATACACTGTATTTAGATCGGACTGGAGGCAGCAGCAGTTCTAGTTTTTCTAGGTCTAGAGTTTCAAGTCCGGTGACATAAGATATTCTGCAATGAGTAGAGGAGAGGATAAATCTTCTTGTGAAATATTTCTAGACTTTTTCAATTGTGTTAATATCAGATACATGATGTAGGTTCCAGATTGATGAGCCAAGATTTGTCAAGAGTCAAGAATCATAAGGTACAAAACTTAATGATAGTCAACAGCAGAACAGTGTTGAGGGAATTATTTTTTTAGCAGAGTGAGAGAATTATTCATTCATCAGACCCAAAGGAGCTTTTTTTCAAGAGGCAAATGGACTTTCTTGTTTTTCTTTGAAATTATTTACTTTGTCATCCAAGAAGTTCTGAAGAAGCTTCTTGGATGAGAAGACTTATCAACTGCAGTGATTCACTTAACAATGGTGGCAAGAAAGGTAATAAAACGGAGCAAAACTCATTTAACACATGTCTTACCTAACAACAGAACTTTGGGGCTCAATTATAGTCATAAATTGAGCACTACCTATACCACAATTTTGTTCTGCATATTCAGTGATTATTCACATTCTAAGAAAGCATCCAGAAATCAGAGCGGCTATCCTATAGGGCTGTGATGGCAAACCTATGGCATGTGTGCCACAGGTAGCACACATAGCCAATTTGTCCTGGCATGTGAGCTGCAGGCAAATTTTCCTCACTGTGCATGCATGCACCTCACAGCTGATTTTTGGCCACCCAAAGGCTTTTTTGGCCTCCCAAAGGCTTGAGGAAGACTTCTGCAGGCTTTGCAGGCCAAAAACTAGTCTTGTATTGTCACTTCCTGTTTTTCCGAAAATAGCAGAAGTGCTGAAAAGGGGCTAGTTTTTGGATTGCAAAGCCTGCAGGAGCCTTCCTCAAAAGCCTCTGGGAGGCCGAAAAAGGCCTCAAACCAGCCAAAAATAAGCTGTCTCGTGCAGTGCAGTTAAGGGGGAGGCAGGAGTGGGTAGGTGGGTGGGGATTGCACACGCATGTGTAGGGGTATGGGGGGTGCGTATTGCCTTCTGGGTGCTGGCACGTGAGCATGCAAGCGTGCACACAATTTTTGGCACAGGAGTCCAAAAAGGTTAACCACCACTGCTGTAGGGTATAGGAAACTCCAAGCAAATTAGAGTTGTTGGTTTTTTTGCAAAGTATTTTTATTGCTATTGTTATTAGTAACAAAACTAAGTGATATTTACAAAACAGCTGCACAATCTTTTGGCTTGTTCTGCTGGTTGCATTTTAATAGTATGAATTTCTGGTAAATTAAACCCCAAACAGAGATACTGTACTCTATTTCACTCAGAACAACTAATGTTCAGTCTCACAACTGATAAACTAGCTTGGCAAGGTGTTTTTTTTTTTTCCAGTGAGGCTGGTTTACCAGAGCAAATATGTACCCAAATATGGGACAGAGCGAACTGCGTCCACTTTCTCCTTTCAGCTCCAATCACAACAGCCCCAATCGCAACATGCCTTTGCAGGCATTTGTGACAAACTATTTTTATGTTGAATTTATTTTTACCAACAAAGAAATAAAGGGAGACTAAAACCAGAATAAAGCAGGATCAGTATGCTCCATCCCATATTTGGGTAGACCAGGTTGCCCTGATAGACCAGTCTCACCGGAAAAAAACACTTAATTGGTCCCTGCCTTGGTATAGCTTACAAAATAAGGAGAGCCAGTGGCTTTGAGGGTAATATATCTACCTAATATGCAAGCAGCCTGGGTTCAAATCCCAGTATGGGTATGGCTAGCTGACATAAGCTTATTAGCTTGAAATAGATCTATATTATTTTCCCTTTATTTCTTTGTCAGTAAATATAAATTCAACAGTTTGGCAAACAGGGCTAAATCCTTGTTACTGAAAAGCTTGGGTAGATTTGTGCAGCAGGAGAGGAAATTTTCTGTCGAAACTGTACAGGGAACAGGAAGAACACTTGTTAAGTCTATTTCCACTACAATGGAACAAAGGAAAATGATCATATTGTAGACGAGCATTCAAGCATACAAAGAATGCATGATTGATTAGTCACTTCTCTTTTAACAGGATGATGATTAAGCATGCATATTGGTCTGCATGCTGGAAAGATCAAGATGCATTTCATGGTGCCTTGGAATTTAAATCTTCCATCTTCTTTTGCAATCCTTAAATGATAGTGAAAGAATGAACAACAGTTTGAGAAGTAAAATGGTTTTGCACTGTTGGAAGAAAGCAACACCTTAAATGAACTACATTGGAGATGAGGCTGAAGAGATTAACAGATCTGTACATTATGAAAAGAAAATAATTCACAGCCCAGATGGTGGCTGCAACATTAGTGTTGCATGTATTGGCACGGCAAAACTTTCATTTATTCTCTTTATTCTTCTGGAGACCATTCCATTCCATCGTCTGTGGTTTGGACGGTAGATCAGAATTAGCAACCTGTCCTGCATGTCTACAGGGAATACAGAGTATACAAGTGCATAACTGGCTAATAATTCCATAATGTTAATTTTAAATGAAGAAGAGTTTCAGGGCAAAAGATTCCTCTTTAGGAAAATCTCGATATTACATGCTGAGAACAGTCATATGCTAAGGCTACATTATTTCAGTTTGATCTTTTATGGCTCTTGGCTGGTGGGTGTGTTATTCTCCCCTATTCTCTATTAATGAAACTCAATGGAACCAAGGCAATGAATGATATTTATTCTGGACATTGGGTGGAAAGTCAGGATGCCAATCCAATGATGAAACTCAATGTATGGGTGCAGGGCAACAGATTTTGGCAGTGGTTTGCTCTCCAAAGCTTGTTTCTATTTAGTTTCTGAACATTTCATTATCAGACTAGGTAACATCAGCAGCAGGGTTTTCTTGTCCTATTCTCTTTTGCTTATAAATGTCTTTTCTGCCAGAGTGGTCCATCAATCATGCAATTTCTTGTTCATTTGAAGCAAACAAATGTTTGGATATTTAAATTCAGAACAGCTGATTGGTTCTCTTGATGAATTGTTGTTCAAATGGTCTGGTTTCTTACATATTCATAGGTTGGATCTAGATCAATGTGCTTGTTAATTGCTTCTTTTGGAAGGAAAATGCACCTAGTTCAGTTCCAATCTGGGAGAAAGACACTGGAAACATGGAGGCTGATTGGAAAGATGATTCTATTGATGAAGCAGAACCACATGGGTTTGTGGTTCTGGCCAGCTGACAAAATGGAGTTGAGAGTGGGTGGGTTTTTATACCTTCTTTGGGCTTTGCACTTGAGCTTCCTGTTCCTGTGCAAGAACATGGCCTTTAATATTCTATTGGTTGTTGTCAGATTGCTATGGGGTCATGTGGGGTCATAGCTGGCTCCATATGCAAAAGAGGAAATGTAAATCCTAGGTGATTGTCTGAGCTAATCTGATCAACCTCTGGCTTATTGTTTATCTAAGTTCCCAGGTGAATTTTGGACTGCTCTGGGGGTCATGCAATCAATGAAGGGGCTTGTGTTTTGAAAGAGTGTTGGGCAATTCCTATTATGCCTAATGACTTTCATCCTGTGTTAGATCTTGAGTGAGGGACTGTTTTCTAATCCTGCCATTCTGCCTTTGTTTCAAAATATCCTGTCTGAAATGGATTACCAAATCTGCATTTCTAAAAGCTGGCCTCCTCAGTTTCTGGTTGGGGCTATTAAGAAAGATGTGGATGCTGCTTCCTGCCTCTAAAAAAACATGTTTCTCCATTTCTCATTTAGGGAAATATTTCTCAAAATATTTCACTCTTCTGGAGGGGCAGTGGCTCGGTGGCTAAATTGCTGAGCTTGTCGATCAGAAAGGTCAGCAATTCGGCGGTTCGAACCCTAGCCCCACGTAACAGAGTGAGCTCCCATTACTTGACCCAGCTTCTGCCAACCTAGCAGTTCAAAAGCATGTAAAAATGCAAGTAGAAAAATAGGGACCATTTTGTTGAGAAGATAACAGTGTTCCTTGTACATTCAGCATTTAGTCATGTCAGCCACTTGACCACAGAGACATCTTCAGACAGCACTGGCTCTTCGGCTTTGTAACAGAGATAAGCACCGCCCCCTAGAGCCGGAAACGACCAGCACATATGTGTGAGGGGAACTTTTACCTTCACAGAACTTTTCAGAACTCAGCTTATGTGAAACATTTCATTTTAAAATCAGTTCACTTGCCGAGGGCTCTGCCCTTCCTCCTTTTATCCCTCAAACAGTTGACGTTTAGTGACATTCAAGCTTCCCAAACAGCATAATCATAAAGTTAGTGGGCATCCATTGTTCTGTATGAAAGTGTGGACATGGTAATGACTTCTTTAGTCAAGTATATAAATTCAATCTCAAATATCGGAGGTAGAACCATGGTGCTAAAGAGGCATTAGGACTGAGTCCCTTTCAACTCACAAAGTAACTCACTGGCCCAAGCATAACATTAGTTTTTTTTTTCTCTCTCTCAAGTGTGCAGAAAATGGCCAATTTCATCCAGAGTTCATTCCACACTGCTGGGTTTATTGTTGTGTTTACAACAATAATCTTTTAACTTCACTTTTTAGACACAATCAAATTATCGCAACATAACCCGATTTTACTATCGGTCTGCTCTTATAGTTTTAAGCAAATGGTAAAACATGAACCAAAGCCTTTTGGGTAGTTGATTGTTCAGAATACTGTGTGAACACTTAAAACAGATTGATTCAAAATTCAACAGCACTTTTTCATGCAGCTTTTGATAAAAATAGGATCACCAACATGATTGTCAATGTCTGATGATGGATATGGCACAAGAAGAAGAAGAAAAATTGATTCAGTATCCAGACTTGATATGTACAAATGCCACCAATGATCTTGATGTTCTGCAAGAGTCCTGCAGTTCAAGGAAGAAAATTTGCTTCAAAAGACTCCTTGTTCCAGATACAGAACATAGAACAACAGAGTTGGAAGGGACTTTGGAGGTCTTCTAGTCCAACCTCCTGCTCAGGCAGGAAACTATATCATTTCAGACAAGTGGGTGTCCAGTCTCTTTTTGAAAGCCTCCAAGGATGGGGTGTCCACAACTTCTGAAGGCAAGCCATTACACTGGTTAATTGTTATGAAACTTCTCCTTGATTAGTTTCCATCTGTTGCTTCTTGTCCCATCCTCAGGTGCTTTGGAGAATAGATTGACCCCCTCATCTTTTTAGTAGCCTCTCAAATATTGAAACACTGCTATCCTGTCTTACCCTACTCCTTCTTTTTAGTAAACTAGACATACCCAATTCCTACAACCATTCTTCATAGGTTTTAGCCTCCAGACACATAATCACCCTTGTTGCTCTTCACTGTACTCTTTCCATATCTCAACATCTTTTTTTTAAATTGTGGTGACCAAACTAGATGCAGTATTCCAAGTGTGGTCTTACTAAGGCTTTGTAAAGTGGTACTAACGCAGATGTATTTGGCACACAAGATGAAGTTGTGCTAAAGCTTTCATGGCCATGGCTCCTACCTGTTTCTCAATGGGAGTCAATAGTCCAAGAGGACTCCTGATTTCCCACTGGCTCTGAGTATTTTAAATCTGATTGCTTGCATCCATACAACATGTGTACATTTAGAAGCTCTAAAACAGCATCATGTTTTTCAAAAAGTACATGAGTCTTACAAGATCCATGCACAAAAAGGAAAACAGTGGGTTATTTTGGAAGGGTTAAAAAAAAACAACAGGATTCATCAACTGGGGTTCATATTAACTGTGGTTGATACAGTAAACCTGGCTATTATTTTGGCTAAAGCCCATGTCCCACTGCACCAACGGATGCAAAGAGGATGTAAAATGTTAAAAAAAGCTTGCCATCCATTGGAAAATGCGATGCATCCGTTGTGTACTCACTGCATATGGGTTTCATACGCTCTATCTGTCGAGCATCCATCCACTGAGATTTCATCCGCGCAAGAAGTTTTGAGCTGCACAAAACTTTGTGAACGGATGAACTTTCCACCGTGTATGATGTAAATCCACGACATACGAGCAACAAACGTTCTATGTCCATTTATCATCCGTTAAATGTCTGCTGTATCCTCTCTGCATCCTCTGGGTATCCTCGCAATTCACATCTGTTGCAGCTGAAAATGGAAAGAGGGAGGAAACAAAAGGTACACGGAACGTCTACACAGAGTTAGTAGCACGGAAATAGAAAGGATGAGCAGTGAATGGTTTGCATCCTATATACATCCTCTAGGCTTCCTATGAACATCCGTTTAACATCCCCACTACATACTGCCCATGTCTGTTCTTTTCCGTTATTTTCTGTTCTGTTTATGCAAATTTTTGCCACTTTTTGGAGCAGATGATGACGGATGGAGCCACCCCCAAAATTTTGCTTATCCGCTGTGTCCTTTATGCATACGTTTTGCATCTGTCAGCCAGTGGGACAGGGCCTTAAAGTAGAAGAGGTTGAAAATAAATCCAGATTTTTTAAAAAAGTGTCATTTCCAGCTGATTCTTGCAAAGGTTTCAAATTGCTGAAGACTGAATGAAGAAACCAGGATCTAAATAAATTTAAATATTATTGCTGTTATTATTGCTGTTGTGAAACCACTATCACAGCTTTTTGTCTCAGGAATAAAAAGCAACACCTGTATTTTCTTACACTCTACTCGTTTCACTGTAATTTCACCTCGAATGTGAGAAATTTGTCATGGACATTCAAAACTTCATTCCTGGTCAAGGAAATGGAATGTGTGAGAGAAAATAACAGTGCCTTCTTCTTGTGAACAGGAACCATTTCTTGCCTATTGTTGCTATGTAAATTGTAACATGGAGTTGTCTATTCAGCTTTTAGTTATCTACCTTTTCTTTTCCCAAGTCGATCTTCTTTCCAGTTTTTCTGTTCCTGGTGTGCAGAATCAAATAGCCAAGATTTGAAAGCCAGCTCATCACTGAGATGAAAGTCTCTAGAGAATATCAAAGGCAGAAGTGAAGAAATGTTATATTTGACTCTGGACAGGACTCTGTGAAAAGAGTTATGATTGATCAATATTACTCCTATTAATTCTGATCCTAGACAGATGATCATTGCCTCTGTCCCTCCCCTGAGTTGAATTACTTCAACAGCATACACACACACACACACACACAGTTCATAGATGCTCATGAGACACCATGAGGTAAGAGTTGTTATTTTTTGTATAAATTTCCAAGCATGAATGACAGTTTTTGCAAACATAATAGAGAAATCTTTGGACTATTACCTGAGAATTGTAAGGGAAAGATTCACACATGAACCCCAACAGATTAAGTTTGCTTCAGGAAGGGTCCCCTACCTGCGGGGACCATGGCCCATTAGTTTCAACTGTTCAAACTTTGAGGTCAGTTACTGCCTCTCAGCTAGCTACTGTCTCTCATAGAGTTGTTCTTTCGTGGATACATTTGAAGGACATAATCTATGTCTACCATTAGGAGCTTGAGAAAGAAAAGGGAATTAGTCCAAATTGTTTCACTTGAATCACAAACAATAACTGCTGATCAGTTAATGTAGGAGTGTCAAACTTGATTTAATTGAGGGCTGCAACACGTTTTTTTTTGACTTTGGAAGGCCAGGGGGCATGGCCAGAGTAGGTGTGGCCAGCTCAATGTCACTCGTCGAGGATCCATTCTCAGCCACTATGGCCTCCTGCCTCTCTCTGCCAATGAAACAGAGCTTGAGGGGGGTGCACTTGGGGGACTCTATTTTTGCTTGCAGAGGGCTGCAGGGAGGCCATTGGGCTGAAAGAAGAGCCCGGGGGCCACAGTCTCCCTAGGCTCTTTTTTTACTGGTAGAGGGCTGTAGAAAGCCATCATGGCCAAAAATGGAACCTGGGTGGGCAACACGTGCTCCCCCAGGCTCTCTTTTTGTGGCAAAGGGCTGCAGGAGGCACCACTGGTCCTTCACTGTTTCCAGGCTGGCCCCATGGGCCAGATCTAGGCACTCTGAAGGCCAGATCTGGCCCATAGACCTTGTGTTTGACACCCCTGATTTAATGGTTTCAACATCAACTGCTGATTGGCATTTATAAACAGACCATCCTAATACAATTTCAGAGAACTTTTACATTGAATTATGTCAAATTGTGGTTGATGATAATATTGTGTAGCTAATTTACAAAAACATTAGATAACTTCCCTGAACACAGCTTATGTCCTTAAACAGCAAAACTAAGATGCAGCACATTTAAAAAAAAATATTTAAAAGGCTATACTTTGAACCTTTTGTTTAAGCAGAATTCAAAACTTTTCAACTTCTATCTTTATCTATCCAATCTCTTGCCCATAGTTTTCACCATATTTTATTTGCATTTACATCCCATACTAAATTATAGAGGACAGAACTGTATTTGTCTTTCTGAATCTTACTCTGGATTTAAGGGATTAAATCTATGGATCACAGTCTACTTTTTATGTTTTCAGAGCTCCATACTAGGTATATACTTGCACCTAAGCTATATAATTTAAGGTTGTTGGTACCTACTACCATTCCACTTAAAGGTATCTGTGGGCCTGTATTAATTACGTGAAAAATATTCAGAAGTTCATGTCAAGCAAATGTTTATTACAGATATCACATTGTGTCCAAGTGTCCAACAAGAGCTTACACTGGCCCAATGTCAGTTGAAAAAAAAAAAAAAAACAATGATTTTTTTCAACATAGACCACCTGGTCCTTGAATGGTTGGGTGGACTGGACATTAACATTTGACCTACTATAAATCCATGTATTTGCCATATGCTAAATAAATAAACAGTCAAAGACCAGAACAAATTCAGAAGTTGCCACTAATGCAAAATGCAGCTAATCAACTGCTAATTGATCATAACATACAGAGGATACAATGGACATGTTGATCAATATGCATTGGCGACTAGTAATTTACAAGAAATAATACAAGGAAAGAAAAAAATATTATTATTCTAGCTACAATCAAGCCATGAAAGGAAAATAAAGGTGACACTGTAGAAAGTTGTCCACAAAGACAAAGAAAAGCATGTGTGTGGGATATTTTAAATCTAATGTATAGTGTTTGAGAAGAGAAAGCAATTTGAGGATTCTCAGTGAGAAGAAACATGTAATCCCATTGGAAATCTGCTGGAGTTCAGCTCTGAATTTCATGATGTATTTTAGAAAATCCATCTTAGAGCTCTATCAAAATTTAAAAACAGATCAAGAATACAATAAGGTGTGAAATATTGGATTTATTTATACTTCTTTTGGGGAGGGGACAGAGGTTGGGCAGGAAGGAACTGAGGTGAAATGATTTGTTTTTCATCAGATATTTCACCAAGAAGTTTAGCACCATGATAAATTATTGGGATCCTGAAACTGTTTGCACTGTTATAGGAGTATAATTAAATTTCTTTTTGTTTCACGAACTAGCTGCAGAACAATCCTTGTAGGTTTTGATTGCAAGAGAAGAATTTAGGATAGACATCACAGCATTTAATTTGATGGTGATAGCTTCCCATAGACAAGTTGTAATAAGGAGAATCTTGAACCAGACAATATAGCTACTCCCTGAATAAAATAACTGAGAAATAAATAAAATAAAACAAAGTAAATTCTGTATGAGATGACAAGGCTGAGACCGAGAGAGGGGTTAAGTGTGTCATCACTTTAGAATCTGTTTGTGTCCACAAGAGATCTAAGTCCAGCCCACCTTGAATTCTATTGACTTATCTACCGCTACTTAGCTTTGACCATTAGTACTTCAGATTCTTGTACAGAGGTATCATGGAATAAACTTGTACCATTTTGAACAATCTTGGTTCCTGATATCTTATGCTTGACAGATACTGATTAATTCCCATTCCAACTTAAGAGAAACTTGACATTATCAAGGTGACAAGAATTATGTTTATCATTTCTCTTCAAATTTTGCTGTTCGAGATTAAAAAAAAACCCAACTCCCTGGTTTCTCAGGAATCTCAAAAATATTTTTTCCCCAAACCTGAAGTAAGATTTCTTAAACTTCAAAGAAACCCATCATCCCTGGAATCTTCAAAGACATTCTGCATCAACAGAGATATAGAATCAAAATCAGGTGAAGTATTAATGCCACTTTATAATGCTTTGGTATTACATTTGGAATACCGCATCCAGTTTTGGGAACCATGATGTAAAAAAAGATGTGGAGACTAGAAAGAGTGCAGACAAGAACAACAAAGATGACTTGGGAACTGGAAGCTAAAACATCTTAAGAACAGTTTCTGGAAATGGACAGGTCTAGTCTGATGAAAAGAAGGATTAAGGGGTGACATGATAGCAGTGTTCCAATATCTCAGGGGCTGAAATTGAAATTGAAACTGCTCCCACGTACAATGTAGACATGGAAGGATCTCTTTGTGAATACCTGCTCATAGCCAGCAACACAGAACCTCTGTTGTAGCACTGGAGTAGAATGAGTGGGTAGTTCTAAAGGACATTACTATGTGTTAAAATTGTTCCTCAAAGGGGTTCCACCTAACACCTTCATAAAATCATCAGCACTTAGAAGGACAGGAAAAAACCTCAAAAAGCCAATACAGTTGTAGGCTGCATAAACAGAGGGATAGAATCAAGATCACGTGAAGTGTTAATGCCACATTATAATGCCTTAGTAAGGCCACACTTAGAATACTGCATCCAGTTTTGGTTGTCAAAACTGGATGGAGGGGAATGGAAGGATTTGTACTCCTTGCAGACATCTGGTCATTTGCATCCTTTTAGCAGGTTGTTAAGGGCACCTGGAGGTTTATCTGTGTCCTCAGGAACACCTGAGTGGTGCAAATGAGAATGGAGCCTTCTTGGAACTGTTGAAAGGACTGTGTTTTAGATTGGAGAGAGATGATGTCAACACATCAGGACAAAATTCAGCAGTCCATCTGCACTTAAAAGACAGAGGCCACTCTTTTGAAGACAACCAAGTCCATATTTTGGACAGAGAGGATCACTGGTTTGAAAGAGGGGTCAAAGAGACTGCAAATGACCAGCTGTCTGCAAGGAGTATAAATCATTCCGTTCCCCAACATTCAGTCAGAGTTAAAGAAGCTTCTTAGATGAGAAACAAAACATCTTCAACAGAAAAACAAGTAGGTCCAGTTGCCTCTTGAAAAAACACCTTTGGGACTTGTGGGAATATACAGTATAAGTTCTCTGGCATGCTGCAACTGGTTTAACAACCAGTTCTGTGAGCGCATGCCTTGTCAGAATGAATGGTTCGATAGAACCAGTCTCAACCAGCAGAATCCTACCACTTTCAATATATGAAGCCTGAAAACTTTAGGCAAAGTTGACTGCAAATGCAATGCATATAACTTTTTTTAATCACTTATTGGTAGAATTAGATGCAATTTGCAGGGCTGGTTGACCTTTCAGAGAGACAGGTTTCAGCAAGAAAAATGCAGACATTTTGTCCAAGGCACCCTTTTAAGGTTAAAAAGGGATTAAAATCAATTCCCTTCCCCATCTTTGTCATTTGGTGAGCAATTTTTATGAAAATGCGGCACAACATAATGATGCCCACAAGTAAATAACATCACTAAAAGAGAAGCACAAAGGCTGGTAAGGTGGGATTGGCAGCCAAGTGTGCTTTATGGTCTACTGATTGCTTGTTTCTCTTCAAAATGGGCCCCATTGGAGTGGATAAATTATTTCTTTATTCAACTATTTGTCTAATCATGCCATCAATACTTCTTCTTTCACATCCACACATGGTGTTTCTCAACTTGTTTTTCTGAGTTGAAAGGATGGGTCACTCGAATTCCAAGAATGTAGATCTATCTCTATGTTGTGGGCTGATTTATGTATTGGCTTGAGAATAAGGAAACATGGGTTCAAGTATATTCTCAGCCATGGAATCTTTTTAGAAGACTCCAACCCAGTCACACTCTCTCTCACTTTCATCAAGGTTATCATGAGCCAAAATGGAAGGAAGAACTATTACATAAAGGATCTTGAGCTTGTTGAAGAAAAGGTCAGGTATATTGAGTCAATAAAATACCCTTCCTTCCTTCCCTTCCAATGTCCCTCCCTCCCTCCCTTTTCTTCCATCTCCTTCCTTCTTTCCCGCTCTCCCTCCATTCCTCTCTCTCTTTCCCTCCCTCCCTTTTCTTTCATTTGTTTCTCCTTCCTTCCTTCCTTCCTTCCTTCCTTCCTTCCTTCCTTCCTTCCTTCCTTCCTTCCTNTGTTTCTCCTTCCTTCCTTCCTTCCTTCCTTCCTTCCTTCCTTCCTTCCTTCCTTCCTTCCTTCCTTTTTCTTTTCCTTCCTCTGTCCTCTCTCTCTCTCTCCCTCCCTTCCTTGTAGATCACTTCAGGATCAACCTCACAGAAGGAGATGAATCAGATAGATCAACTTCAAACCACTGTAGAGAATGCTGTCTGGGACAACAGGGCAACTGAGTGGGCCTGTTCCCAAGTACCAAACCGACAAGATCCATGTTTTCCCCCCTTGCTCATAAATATGCTTGGTAGGTATTGAGACCTGGGAACGGAGAGAGGATGTGCCTGGCAGGGCATGGCATTAATTACTTTCCTCCACATGTTACCCCAGTGCTTAGCTAAGTATTCCACAACTGCTGCTGTAACAATGTCTAATTTGCACAGTGTTCATTCGTGAGCAAAAGCAATTTGGCAAACCTTCTTTCTAATTAGTTTAGAGTCTGATTATCACATTTTTGCCTCTCACTCACACATGCAACATGCTGCAGCTGTTTTTTTTTTTCCCCAGGATTAAGCCAAGATGTGGAAAGAAATAAAATGTGCTACTCTTTTTAAGCATTTCCTTCAATAATCCCTTTCTGGGAGCTAGACTTATCTCTTATCAAAAGCTCACAATCCCCCCTAAGCTTGCAGGCAAGGTGCCTTTAACCCCATATATCAATAACATCTATCAAAGGTTTTCCAAGTTGCTACTAACTGCCCAATGTGCAGGATCAGGGCTCTTAGATCCACCATGAAAATGTCATGGTTTCGAATGTATTATTTTTCAAGTCTTACAGCATCAGGTTTTTATTCACTGAATATTTCCTTTCAGATGTGTGCTTGTAATTCACCGGAAACTCAGTAGCTATTGTGCATGGCCAGCTGCTGCCTTGAAAAAACAAGCGTGCATTAGATCTGCCATGTGACTGCAAATTGATTTCATTCATTTGCCACCTTTCCTCCAGAAAAAAAAATAAATCAGAATTTCTGATGTGTGCTGTCTTGGAGTTGACCAACTACAGACTGACCTGCATGGGCTCTTCTTTGAATGAGTCATGTAATAGCATAAAGACCATTTTAATGAGGTCTCCCTCCCTCTCCCTCTCCCTCCCTCCTTCCCTCCCTCCTTCCCCCCTCTCTCTCATAAATAGAGACAATTTAGATAGATAGATAGATAGATAGATAGATAGATGACAGATAGACAGCAAATAGATATACAAATTAGACAGAGAGACAGATATATATGAGAGAGAGAGAGAGAGAGAAAGAGAAAGAGAGAGAGAGAGAAGGCATAGTCTCCATTTCAAAATTAGTTAATTCAGAAATAGCAAGCATGATAACTAACTCATTTTATTTTATTTTATTTTCTCTCCAGCTTTGATTGAAATATCTTCTGGCAGAATTGCTTGAAATAAACACTGAATTACATTATCCAGAATATTTACTTGGGAAGGGTAGGCATCATATAAATCCATGAATTATTAACAGAGTACAATTTCTTCTGATACCAGAGATAGCAACTGACGGTCAAAAAGTCAGAGCTGACCTTTGAAACACATCTCTCTGGCCTCTAGTAACTTAGTAAAGTTTAATCAAAGAACAATCAAAATTTTTGCTCACAGTTTCATTTGCAAGGAGAAAATAATATTTTTGGGTTGTAACAAATGAAGGTACTTTTTACACTTTAAAGTTATATCTACCTCCACTATTTGTTATGGATGTGGCATGGAGATATCCAGCTTTTAACTGCTTTAAAATTCAGTTGTTGGCAACACATTTATCACAAAGATCTTAGTCATAAGGAAATCAGACCATTTTTGTAGCATCTTGTACCTCTATATACAACAACAACAATAAAAATGGCTTTGTTACTCTCTCAAGTATAAAACTAAAACATAAGAAATAAACATAAGTTGATAGGGGAAATTTTCTGTTTCTTTAGATCTTCCCCAGGGAAAGTCATTAGATTTTACTTCATACATTTAAAACTAAAACTCTGGCACATATTTCTTCCATATTTTCCAACCATTTTCATTCATCGCCCCTCCCAATGGAAAGAAAATGTGGATGATGTTCATGCATTTATGTTCAAGCAATTATGGTACCTTCATTGAGGAGTAATTCAGCAAGGGGATTCACTACCTCATATTTGACTAGATCATCAGAGCAGCATGGTGGCCTAGTGGTTAAGATACTTGATTCCTGATCGAAGGTTGAGAGTTCAATCCTAGGTGGTGTCAGATGTCTCTCTCCTAGGCTCCAAAAAAACCCCAAAAAAATCTGTTGTGAATTTCACATGGGTGTCAAGAAGGGCATTCGGCCAGGAAATGCTCAGCTCTAACTAGCTGCCCCAACTCTATTCTGAATTAAGAGATTACAGTGTCATAAAAAGGGAATATTTCACTAGATCAGTGGCCACCAACCAGTGAGCCTGGGACCACCTGTGGTCCATGAGAAAATTTTGGTGGTCCGCAGAGAAATGTCACCCCCAAAGCACCCCCCAAGCAATTAATCCAGGCTGCACAGGAACACAAGGCTTGCATTGCTTGCATTGCAAACACCATGAGGTAGTGAGGGGAGGGGGGAAAGGCCAGAGGGGACAAAGGGGGGGGGAAACTTGCCCACTTGCCCCATGGGCCTCGCCAGAAGGTTGCTTATTTCTGCTTTTTTCTTCTTCTGCTTTTGGCTGCATGCAAGGAAAGCAGCAAAAGTATTTCCTTCTTTCCCCCAAACTGCCATAAATGAGTCTTTGGGACCCTGCAAGGCATCCTGCTCCAAGAGGCTGCACTGGCATGACAAGTCTCACAAAGACTCATTTCTGGTAGAGTTTGGGGGAGAGAAAGAAAGACTTCTGCTGCTTCTGCTGCTTTCCTTGCATGAAGCCAAAAGTCTCTCTCTCTCTCTCTCTCTCTTCCTCTCCTTCTCTCTCTCTCTCTCTTCCTCTCCTTCTCTCTCTCTTTCCTTCTCTCTCTCTCCCCCCTTCCCTCTCCCTCCCTGAGAACAGAGCTGGAAACGATATCCTGCAATCCCAAATAAAGAATGATTGATCAGTAGAAAAACGGGGTGGGGGATTTCCCTGCAGACTTTTTTGGGGATTTTCCCAAGATCTCCGGTCCACTGGATTTAAAATTATGGGTTTGGTGGTCCCTGAGGTCCAAAAGATTGGTCACCCCTGCACTAGATCATCTCTCAGATTCCTTACTTTCAAATTGCTCAAAGAAAGAAATCAAAAGAAAGCAAGGTTCTTTAAGAAAGCAAGGAAGGCTTGGAAGCCTGTCAAATAAGGGAAAGAAAAATAACATTTCTTTCTATCACCTTATAACAATATCATTTGCACTAACCCCTGCCAAATTTTAAAAGAACGTGACAAAAAATAGGAAAAAATTTCAAGAAATTGGAGAATTTTGCTCATTTAAAAAAAATTCTCACAGCTATAACCCAGCCCTGTTTGACAATAACACTTTGGCTTGCCGGTGAGAAAAATCATGTGCTGTTTTAATCCAAAATAAATAATCTACACATGAAAAAGAATATATTTTTTAATCTGTGTAGGCTATAATTGTTCTTCCAAAAGTTGTGCCCATTTCTTCCAGGAAATTCTTAGAAAGAGTGTAGAACCAACAGTTGCAAGGGAGTGACTAGCCTGACTCACTCAATTGTTTTTAAGGAAGGACAAAGACTTTAGTTTCCACACTCTCCAACACATCATTCATACTGGCAAGCATTATTATTATTGCTTTAAGCCAATATATTGATAAATCAAAAGCAAAATAACTCAAAATCCAAAAGGAAGCAAATATAAAAATTCTTTTGTTGTTTGGAACTCTCTACATTTTTCAATGCAGATCCTTTTCAATCACTGGGGGTTGAACTGCCTAAACATTGTCGGGATTAAATAAATAAATGTAAATGTAATACTATTATGACTGAAATTTCTTGAAGAGATTGAAGACCCCTGGTGGCAAAGTACTTAAATTGCATTATTGCAAGTAAACCCTGCCTATAGCATGGAGTTCGATCCTGACAGGGCTCAAGATTGACTTAGTCTTCAATCCTTTCCAGTTTGGTAAAATGAGAACCCAGATCATTGGGGGCAAGATACAAATAATGCTGACATTGTAAATCACCCAAAGAGTGCTATAAATAAATCTAAAATACTATTCCTATTGTTAATGAATGCGCAAAGAATATGTATAGAGTTTTGTTTTTCTGTTGGGATATTTCCAAACATAAAGTCTTGCAATCTCAGGTGGGAATTAGATTTTTGTTTCAATGCATATCTGCAAACAGAATAACTAACAGAATAACTGAGTTGGAAGGTCATCTAGTCAAACCCCTGCTCAAGCAGGAGACCCTACACCATTTTTGACAGATGGCAGTCCAGTCTCTTCTTTCAAGCTTCCAGTGATGAAGCTTCCACAACTTCTGAAGACAAGCTGTTCCATTGGTTGATTGTTCTCATCCTCAGAAAATTCTCCTTATTTCTAGATTGAATCTCTCCTTGATCAGTTTCCATCCACTATTCCTTTTCTGGCCTTCAGGTGCTTTCAAAAACAGCTTGACTGTCTCTTCTCTTTGGCAGCCCCTCAAATATTGGAATACTGATGTCATATCTCCCCTACTCCTTTTCTTCACTAGACTAGTCGTGCCCAGGTCTTGTAACCATTCTTCTCATTCAGAGATAGCTGCATAGTTGTTGCATTTATACTTCTGAGAATGTTCATATTCTGCTTGGAAATGCTAAAACAACAACATAGAGAAAATTTCCCTGCAGGAAGTCAGATCAACCAAGAATCAGAATGTGCATCTCCACACAACATGTAGTTGAGATTTGGGAGGTGTGCATATTGGCCTGTCTGCAACCCTACGCTTACCATCAAACCCTTTGCAGTCTCCATGTGAGTTTAAATCAAACTTAAGGATCTTTCAAATGCTTAGTTACAAGAAGAGTCAGAGAAGCAAGATTAGCATCACTTCTTTAGCCAAAGAATGAGATCAATTTAGTCTCACTGCTTATCTTACAGTTGTAATATTAGGTCTGATGGATGATACCATTGCATGCTGCTCTTCATCCTGAACAGGGGTGTCAAACTCAAGATCCAAGTCCAGATCTGGCCCATCAGGTGCTTAGATCTGACCCATGGGACCACCCTGGAAACAGGAAAAGGACTGGCCTACACTGATCCTGCCAGCAAAAATAGAGCCTGTGAGAATGTGGGTGGCCCTCAAGAGCTCCATTTTTTGCTGGCAGAGGGTTGCAGGAGGCCATCAGAGCCAGAAATGGAACTTGGGAGCCCGTTTTTGCTGGCAGAGTACTTGGGCCACCACAGGTACCCCCAACACAAATAACATTGAGCTGACCATGCCCACCCTGGCCACGCTTATCTCAGCCTCCCAAGGTCAAACACAACCATGATGCGACCCTCCATGAAGTCAAGTTTAACACTCCTGATCTAGAACAATTTTCAAGCAATGTTAAACTAACCCTATGCTTAGTGACAAAGCTAGTTTGCAACAACAACAAAAAACAACAACAACCACAGTCTCTTCTCTCTATAAGAGCAGAAATGGAGACCGAGGCAATAAAAAATAAGCAATTCAAAGGAGAAATGGGATAAAACTGGGGATCCATCACTAATCCCACTGGCTGTGATCATCTGGAAGAAATCAAACTTGAACAGCTTTGCAAACAGGATTATTATTTTTAATTAGTAGTGGAAAGAAACTTTGCTGATCACACTATCCTTGTGAAGCAGAATACTTTGGCCATCAAGTAAGGTGTTGCTGTTCTCCAGATAAGTTAATGCTGTGAAAAAGGATGTGATAGAAGTGCTTCAGTTTTTCAGAAATGGGAGCCGACCCAGTGGTGGGATGCTGCAGGTTTAACAACTGGTTTGGTGAATGTGTGCGCAGCACTGAAAATGGGGCATTTAAAAACTCAGCTGCTTACCTTCCAAGTCAGCAATGGTAAGTAGACCAGCAGGGAGGGGAAAATCAGCTGTGCCATGTGATTGAGATGACCTACAGAGCAGGAAATAAAGAACAGGATAGAATGGGGGTGGGAGGGAGGAGCCAACTGATCATTGGTGCTACCAGTTCACTGAGCCCAGGCCACATCTTCCATCTGTTCAGGAGGCCCAATTATGTTCGGGCTTCTACATAGCTTTCTCCTCTTTAAAGGGAAGATGGTCAGTTCTACTCAGTGCAATAGCATGGTATTAATTTCTGATAAGCTGATCGAAAGAACAAAGGGCTACTATGATGACTTGGGGCATGGCACAAACGCAACACAGTCACATAAGTAAGAAAAGTCTCTTTAATACCTCCAACTTTGCCCCCAATGTCCAGTTGCCTTCAGAAAAAACTCTCCCAAGAACAGTCTTTAAGTGGAGGAAATTCAGTCCAAAACCAAAGTTCATACAAACTGTAAATAAAAGTCCACACAAACCATGCTGCAGCAATTCACTGGACAGAGCAGGAGAAGGAATTGCAGACTTCAAAGGCCAACAAAACACACACAGTTCAGAAGACTCCAGGAACCCAGATAAGCCTCAACAATAAAAGATAACTCACAATTTGCTTCCAACAAGTTGCTCTACACAAACTCCTTTTTTAAATACTATGTTCCCAGCTGCAGCTAATGAAGGGAATCGGGCCCTTTCCTCCCCCTTAACTCACACAAGGCGCATTGCTCCCTTCTCCGTTCTCCCTGCATGTCCTAGGATAAAGAGAGGGTGGGCCTGGGTCTTTCTCTGAATTCCTTCTGCCTTGCTCTACCTCTCTCCTGCTATGCCCAGCCAGACTGTGCCCTTCCACAGCTTCTTCCACAGCCAAAGAAGCCACACTCCCACTCCCTTTCAGGTGCTCAGCCTCCCCCTATGAATAAGACTCCAACAGGGACATGACAGGTACAGCAAAAGCAATCAAGCAATCCAAGAGTTCTTCTGGATGTGCCATTCAAGCCCTAATTTAACTTACTGGCTTTCTTAAGTCCACCAATAAGCTAGCTGACCTATACAAAGCATCAAAAATAAAAGATGAGATCAAAGATTCCATAGTCATAGGCCAGAGAAGACAGAATATGTGTCTACAAGCTTGAAATGCAAAAATTGTAAACATAGGACCAATAGGTAGAAGAACAGATTAACAGAGTTGGTCATCCAGTCTAACCCCCTGCCCCAGCAGGAGACCCAGTACAATTTCTGACAGACAGCAGTCCAGTCTCTTCTTGAAAGCTTCCAGGGATGAAGCCTCCACAACTTCAGAAGGCAACTTATGTTTCATGGGTTGATTGTCAGAAAATGTCTCCTTGTTTCTAGGTTGAATCTCTCCTTGATCAGTTTCTATCTATTATTCCTTGTCTGGCCTTCGGGTGTTTTAGGAAACAGCTTAACCCCCTCCTGTCTGGGGCAGCCCTTCAGATATTGGAAGACTGCTCTCCTGTCTCCCCTGGTCCTTCTCTTCACTAGACTAGCCATGCCCAGTTCCTGCAACCGTTCATTGTATGTTTTATTCTCCAGTCCCCTAATCATCCTGGTTGCTCTTCTCTGCACTCTTTCCAGAGTCTCAACATCTTTTTTATAGTATGGTGAAGATTGTGGATTCCTTGGGGTTCTCTGAGCTTGGTTGTTTACCTGCAGACATTTCATTAGCTTACTAGGTAACACCTACAGGGCTGTCAAAAGATGCTTTTTAGGGAGGAAATTGAACTTTCTTGTTTTTTTTCTCTTTTGAAGATGTTTTGCTTCTCATCCAAGAAGATATTTCAGTTCTGACAGGATCGTGGGGAATGGAAGGATTTTGTATTCTTTGCAGACAGCAGGTCATTTGCATGTGAAGACACAGATAAATCTCCAAGTGCTTCAATGACCCTCTCAAAGGATGCAAATGACCAGCTGCCTGCAAGGAATATAAATCCTTTTACACATGCACACAAACACACACACATCTATCTTTCTATCTATCCATGTATCTATCTATCTATCTATCTATCTATCTATCTATCTATCTATCTATCTATCTATCTATCTAT
>BHFT01009188.1:0-26785 GCA_004320025.1 Laticauda laticaudata
CCAATCAAACAAACTCCAAGTCCAATAAACACAGACCAAGACTCCCAATCAATCAGGATGAAGAAAAAACCATCCTGGCACAACAGTATGCTAGTCTCAAATTTAAAACTAATGGCTGTGATAGCCTGACCCGCATGCGAAATCAATACAGAAACCTGTTGATGGCATGACTCCCCGCAGCCAGCAGCCAGGCATTGTGAGAGACTGTCAAAACACAGCTTTTCAGTCTTCTCTTTATGAATAATGGCATTCTTCTGTAATTCAAAACTGCAAATGTCAATTTTACACAAGAAGGAAAATGGGAGAATTCTGTTAAGAAGCTGCATTGGAGTTTCTGGCTAATGTCAGTGCCATAGTTACTATGCTTCATTGCAAGAGAAGATGCAAAGTTAGGAATCAAGTCAAAAAAGTTTTTTTTTTCCTTTTTGCAACTTTTCAAGGTTAATCAAGCTGTCAGAAAGAAATTGCAAATACTTGCGCCTGCACTGAACAGTACAAATGTGCAATCACAGCAGGAAAAGGAATATGTTTTCCACTTGGTTGCAATCATTTATCAAGAGTTCTCAAGGAAAATGTAACTTAGATACAGCTTGAAATCATTTAAAAAACAGCTATGGACTCTTCTTATCATATTGTTAATTCCCAACCCCCACCCACAATATGGCCTTGTGCAGAAATAAATTCTGTCTAAACATGTAAAGAAAAGGACTATGTATGATTCCTCTTTTCTGACTGTATTTCATTTTCTTGATACAGTCCATAGCTCAGTGTGCATTTTAGGATCTGAATTGTACATATGACACCAGCAATTGCTCATCAAATTGGGCATGCAAGTGCCCTTGAATGCAGTTTAATATTCATAACAATTGCTATCCAAGAATGGTTGTGTTTGGCTCTTCTTAGAGAAAAAATACAGCTCAGAAGCATGGAAATTGTGTGATTTATGAACAAATTCATTCAGATTAAGATCAAGAAACTTGCCAAAGTCAGGACTGTGTTCAGACAAAAGCAAGAGAAACTAAAAGTTGTATTTAAAATGTCCATCTTGGGTAAAGTAACACTAACACTAACATTTATGAAAACATAAATACAAAAAGCAGAATAACAGAGTTGGAATGAAACTTATGGATTTTCTAGTCCAACTCCTGCACGAGACCTTATACCCTTCCAAACTAAAGGCTGTACTGTCTCTTCTTAAAAATCTCCAGTGAATATTCCTAAATATTTATCAGAAATATGATGAGTATCCAATCTATAAAATTAAAAGTAAATGATAGTTTTCCCAAGCATATTCACCTGCACAGTAGGGCCAAGAAACAGTCTGCCTCGATACAGTAGAAAGGAAACTTTAGAGGAAGAAGTTTCAGGAGCTATATACAGTGTATTCACATCACCCTATTGATAATTCTACTTTAAAAAGGAAATTACAGGAAATATTTCAAAGCAGCAGCAAGTCAACAGTCTGAACAAAAATGCAACATACAGCATAAATCAAATAAAAAAGGATAAAAAATGCAATCTCACTTACACTGAATGTACTTGATCAGAAAATAATGTGCTTAAAGTACTACTTACAACAATTTCTGAGGCTAAGTCTCAGACAGGATCAAAAATTTCTACATTTTAAATACTATAATGTGGCTTGTGACTAAATTTGACTAAATTTGAAGATCTAAGAGTAAAATGTTATATTCCAGAATGTAGCTGTTTCTTGAATGCTATATTCCAGAATACAGCAATGACTAATCATTGATGAAATTTGTCAACAGTAATGATGTGACCTTACTATCAGGAAGGTTTTTAAATTTACTCATCTAACTGAGCAGGACCTCTTCAGGATGGAAATTTCACCCAATTCTAAGCACACTCTAAAAAGAATCTGTAACCATGTACACCAAAGAAATATTATTCTATGCAGGCCAGAGTGTACTTTATTCTCTAAAGCAAGGGTCTTCAAACGTGATAAGTTTAAGACTTGTGGACTTCAATTCCCAGAATTCCTGAACTAACATGACTGGAGGAGAAATTCTGGGAGTTGAAGTCCACAAGATCTTGACTATGTATCAGAATAGTCAAACAAATGGCAACTTCAAATCTCAACAAATAAATGCTCTATCTTACATATGGGCAAAAAAATAAATAAATCAGAAAATAAAATACAAGCTGAATAGTCAAGACCTTGACGATTAAAGGACCTTGGAATACTCATCTCTCATGATCTAAGTGCTAGAGCTTACTGTAACTCCACAGCCAAAAAGGCATTAAAAGTTGTTTACCTAATACTATGTAGCTTTTTCTCTGGTAATATTACATTACTAACTAGAGCATACAAAACATTTGATAGATCAATACTCAAATACAGCTCATCAGTCTGGAACCCACATTACGTATCTGATATTAACACAGTTGAGAAAGTCCAGAAATATTTCACAAGAAGAGTTCTCCACTCCTCTACTCATTGTAGAATACCTTATGCCACCATAGACTTGAAATTCTAGACCTAGAAAACCTTGAATTACGCCGTCTTCGGTCTGATCTAAGTATGGTATATAAAATCATACATTGCAACAACTTACCTATTAATGAATACTTCAGCTTCAACCATAACAACACAAGAGCACACAATACTTACAAACTCAAGGTTAACCACACCAAACTTGATTGCAGGAAATATGACTTTAGCAACAGAGTGGTTAATGTCTGGAATACTCTACCTGACTCTTTGCTTTCTTCCCCAAACCCCAAAAACTTTAACCTTAGACTTTCTACTATTGACCTCACCCCTTTCCTAAGAGGTCTGTAGGGGGCATGCATAAGCGCACCAATTTGCCTACCGTCCCTTTCCTATTGTTTCTTTTATTTTTCTTATATGTACCCATTTCATGTATTCATAACTGTGTATATACTTATACCTATTTTCTTTAAGCAATTGACAAATCAAAATAAATAAATCAAAATAAAAAAATAAAATAAAATCTGAAAGCTGTCACATTTGAAAGAGTATATATTCCTATGTGGGACCAGATAGAATTTGAGTTCCATTCATCCAAAAGAATAACACAAGATAGTTCCATCAATGCTAACCACAACATATTTTTATTCTCTTTAGAAGGAAAAGAAATATTTATAATGGAATATTGTCACTAAAAGTATCATTAGGGGAAATTTGGCAAATTCACTTGAATGTTTATTTCATTGCTAAGATTAAATGTGAACATAGCCATTTAAAAAAGCCATTAGAAAGAAGACCAAAAGTTGAAATGAAGACATAATTGGACTCACCTGTTGTAGGGGGAATACAATTTCTATTCTTGTTGATTAGAATGCCCTGGAAATATTAAGAGGTTAAAACTGTTTAAAGATTTTTAAGAATTACTTTATAAAGGAAATTTGCTGTGGTCAGCTTATTCATCAACATTTAACTGTTGTTACCAAGGTAACAATTATGAACCTTTGTGCTCTATAGTTAATCCTTTAAACTAATGTACTGGTTAAGAAAACTTACAATTCTTTAAAATGTGATACTTTAGGCATCATAGAGCCAGAAAAAATATAAATAATAAAAATAAATAAAAAGGTAAATTATTAAGTAGGGGTAAAGGTAAAGGAAGGTTAAAAAGGAAAGATGTTAGACTTAAAGATTCAATCAAAACCTTCCTGTTTTTTTGTGACACCTTTAAAAATAGGATGTGGCATTGATATTATGGTCATAGCTGTCATCTTGATTTTTTTTTCTTTTTACAGATTTGGAAATAACCAAGATGCTACTTTTCTAGTAACTTTGTCCAGACTAATAAACAATCTAGTTGCATGTAGTTCATTTTAGCATAAGAGCCCATCACTACTCTCATATACTGAAAAAAACCCCACACCATTTGAATTATTTAATTTTATGTGGGTTACATTCAGAAAATTGTATTTAATAAGTATTACCCATTTATATTTATTTACAATGGATTCATGCCTTTAAAAACATCAAATTGTTTCCAAGCACTTATATAGCTTAGCTTTTGTAATGTACCACTGAAAAGTATGGCTGCAGTTTGTTTCAAACTCACAAGATATCATCTGTATATGTTTAATTAACCTTATCTATGTAGTTTATCTATCTTGAAAACACCAAGCAGGGCTCAATTATAAGGCATTCTCACTGTATACTTTCTACGAAAGCCATTTGGAGAATCTATTATGGATAACAATAGCCTCATAAGACTCTGGATTATGACTATATTAAATTAAGGAATGATTGTCTCACCTAATGCTCAGTTGATCTTTTACCAATTCTGTAGCACAAGACAAAAAAAGGTCTGAATAGGAATATTTTGCTTTCACTGCCCTCTGAATTGCATTTCTTTTTTTAAAAGAACTTTCTATTTTACATAAACATCCTTCAGCAAATAAATATATTGCTGCACCATTTTTGGACGGAGTGGTAAATTTGCCTGTGATTTGAGAGAACAATCACTCTTATTTAAACATTGCCTTTCTTTTAACGGTATAATAACATCAATTATCCAGATCACTGCCTTATAAAGAAAGAAAACCTTAATGGTGTTATTTTTTTTCCTCCTGATATTGAACTCTACACCACTACAGTTGCACCACTGCAATTAATAATTATTTTTAGCCTATTCACTTTAAGTGTGGTTTTATGTTGAAAGCATAAGGAGAGGAGAATGTGGCAAAGTGACACATAATAGACAAAAAGATTGCTTGACAAACAATAAATTACTAGCTAACAGTGGGGAAAATAATTGACATCAATAATAAATACAGTTCTTTAGAGCTATTTTCAGTTCTCCTCTGTTTCAACTAACAGCTTGTCGTGATCACAGCACAGAAGGGCAACTATTTTAACTGTTTATTTCCAGTCTCTTGTGAATGTGGTGCAATCTTTCATCTCTTTGATGAAACATTTCTGTGCATCTGCCACAAATGAAGGGAATAATTACCTATGTCAAAAGCCAAAAAGCCAATTTTGTTCAAGGATAAATTATTGCTTATTACATGGCAACTTAATTGAGTGGAGTGGTGGCCTAGTGATGAAGATACTCATCTTTTACTTGGAAGGTTGAGAGTTCAATCCTAGGTAGCCGGCAGATGTTTTTTCTCAGGCCACAAAGAGAAAATATCTGATGATGGGATGGTAAATTCTAAAGCAAGATTGTTGTTATTATTATATTTTATTTATTTATTTGTCCAGCAAGTATTAAATAATAGGTATAAGTATAAGCATGGTTATGAATACATGGAATGGACACAAATAAAAAAGAAATAATAGGACAGGGACGGTAGGCACGTTGGTGCACTTATTATTTTTGTTGTTGTTTTTATTAAAGATACTAAAAGACCTCGAAGGTTCCTTCCAATTCTGTTTTTCTATTACATGTACGTATATATCTATGTATGTATGTATGTATGTATGTATGTATATGCAGGGGTGGGATTCTACCAGTTTGCACCTAGTCGCTAGAATCAGTTGTTAACATTCTAAGCAGTTTGGAGAACCGGTTGTTAGAAGAGATTACTGGGCTAATCCTGTAAGGAAGGCAGGAAGGAAACATTCTGGTGTTGCTTGCAGAAACTGCCTCTCCATTAACCCTTATTATATTCTTGGCAGGACAAGACTTCCGGTCTCAGGAACCTCTCTGGAGTTTTTTTTCCCCTCCTTTGCTGGTACTTTGCTTGTGTGGAGTGACCATTCAAAGTTACAATGGCACTGAAAAAAGTAACATAACCATTTTTCAGACTTATGACTGTTACAGCATCCCCACAGTCATGAGAGGCCAGGCGAGGACATGCGTGCCTCGATGTGAGTGATATTGAGTTGGCCACACCCAGCCAATAGCATGACCACCAAGCCATGTCCACCCAGTCACATGACCATCAAGCCACGCCCACCACCTAAGCCACACCCACAGAACCTGTTGTTAAAAAAATTGAATCCCACCCCTGTATGTTTGTATGTATGTATGTATGTATGTATGTATGTATGTATGTATGTATGTAATAGAATTAGAAAGAATCTAAATTAGATTCTCTTTGTTGTTGATTTTGTCTGTTTTTCCTTTATTTGCATAGAGTTCTTATTATTATACAGTGTGTTAAAATGTTTAAAATGTGATCTAATCTTTCATCCCTAACTTGAAATCAATAGTTAATATTTCAAAAAGGTGGATTCCTAATCAATCAGAGCTTTGTTTATTTGCTCCTTCATTCCCCTGCTATCTTTGACTATTTAATAATCACCTACACCACCTTTTGTTGATTATGTTGCTTTAAGTGAATGAATCATAATGTCCTGGACTTTCTTGTTTTTGTCTTGAGAGCAAGAGCAAGAGCAAGAGCAAGAGCAAGAGAGAATGAATGTTTGTGTGAACGTGTATATACATTTCAACATGTAAATATATTTCCAGTTTATATATAAAGTCTGAAAGCATGAATTACACCTATTAAAGTAAAAATGACACCCTCCTAATTCTCCCCTGTACTACCACCACTCTTCCTCTTCTTCTTCCTCCTCCTCTGCATGTGGTACTCATTACAAGTGTTTTATCTGTTTTAGTAGATAAATGAAACAGTCTCAATGAGGTCTTATAATGACACTTTTAAAAATAGTTATTTATATGTTACTTGATCAGTATGATTGGTACTTATTTCCATTTCACATTTACCATTCACATGCCATTATTCATCTTCTTAAATACAATCCTCTTGATGAATTGTCATCAGCACCTGTCACAAAAATGGAATGATATTTGAGGTGAGAAAAAAATCTGTACCCAGTTTTAAGTTCATATATTTTAAATTTTTGAAAGAAATATGAATTTAAATTCGAAGAGGTTTTTTGGATGGGGGCTTTTTATGCTTATTTCACATAATATCTTTTTTTTTTTATATTACCACCATTTACTTTTTTTTGCAGAATTTCCTAAATACACGTTTAAAAAATACTTGAAAATTACATTATGTAAATTGATATAATTGTTTTCCCATTTTCAGTCCAAAATTGTAATATTATTTAATCCCTTACTTGATCTGATTTTTCCCTAAATAATAATATTAAGGATAATGTGGATATTCAGGTTTTATCAAAAATCAAGCTTCCTTAAACAATTTATTATACAAGCTTTATTAAAAGTTTTAATTAGTTGCCATTGTCTTCTAAATAATATTTTATTTTTTGACTGATAACCTAGGTTCCATAGCATTTTTTTCTAAGAAAAAATATGGTAAATAATAAGATATATTTGGGTTATTCTATGTATTTTGAATGCTGTTAATAATACAAATCAAGCAAGAAAAAGAAAACTTTTTTTTTCTTGCTGTGGAGAAAGCTTTTGATAATTTGGAGTGGACTTTCATCTTTATGACTTTGAAGAATCACTACCGCCAAATTTTTCTTATATGGACACAAACTATAAAGACGACAAAATAATGTAAAATAGTTTTGTATTATAAAGGAATACTACTATAATGAAAGAAAAAAATTGAAGCTGTGCTTTTTCTCCTTTTTTATATTTGCTGGTACTAGAAGCATTAATAAAGATTTTAATAAAGAAAAGAATTTCAGAAATAACAAAAAGCCAGAAAATAAATTGAAATTAACTTTGATAAAAGTATTGTTACAGATTCCCAGACAAAAGTTTCTTTAATTCATAATCAAATATGTACATGAATGAAGGCAAAGAGGAGTGTCCCAAGATAATGTTGCAGTGTCCAATCTGAGGGTCACTGGGATCAGAGGTTTAGTTTTTTGAGCTTTTGATTCATGCTGAAAACAATGACTAATAACCAGCCATCAGCACTCCGATCAACAACTAAAAAGTTTGCACCACATACAGCTTGGCACCACAGAAAGATTACACATACACTAGCCAGGGGTGGGATTCTACTGGTTTAGACCGGTTCTATAGAACTGGTTGTTATGATTCTACACAGTTTGGAGAACTGGCAAATCGTGCCCTTGCTGGCCCTGCCCCTCTCTGCCTGCCCATCCCTTTTCCTGCCCAGTCAGTCCTTATTGCGCATGCATGACATCACACACATGCCCGACATCGCTAACTACATTATCTCCTGCCCAGTCACTCCTTAAGGTATTTTTCCCCCCTCCTGACAATTAGCTGTTCCAATGATCAGTTGTGCCAGGATCCCCATAGCTGTCTCATTGCTTCACCCAAGAAACTTCTCTGAGGCCCAGGAGGCAAAAAGAGATGTGCAGGAGGGGGGTGCCCAAAGCACACATTCTGTTGTGAAAGAAGTTCTTTGAAGATGGACTCCAGCATGAGACTTAAAGGTCAAAAGACTAAACCTGGGTCCTAGTAACCAACCCAGATTGGATCCTGCAAATGGATACAGCAATGTAGTTCAATGTGACACTCAAAGCAGACATGAACTTAAAACAGCTTCTGCAACAAACAATAATTTAATGTTACTGATAAGAAGGTAAAATACCTGGCTTTTTTTTTTAAAAAAGCATCTATTATAATATATATTACCATCTGATTAGATGGAAGGCTCTGCTTTGAACCAAATTTGTTTTCATTAAGGTAGATCAGCTTTGATTTATTAATTATAATTTTACTCCATGTTATCCTTTAATATATGTGTGATTCACAAAGGATAGACTTCTTTCACTATCTGATTTCTGCTAACAGGGAATATAGGATCTTGTGGAATACTGAAAAAGATACTCTATCGCCATGATGGTGAACCTATGACACATGTGCCAGAGGTGGCATGCAGAGCCCTCTCTCTGGACAGGCGAGCTGTTGCTCCAGCTCAGCTCCACGCACAAGCACATGCATTGCACCACCAACCAGCTGGTCTTTGCATCTCTGCCGCCCATGCACAGGAGTCATGGGACATTCAGGGGGCAGGGGAAACGTGTGGGGGCAAGGTGCATGCACAGAGGGTAGAGTGAATGCATAGAGCATGCATGCACATGCACAGGGTGCAAGGGTAGGGGGCATGTATGCATGCACAGGAGATGTGTGTGCATTGCATTTTGGGGATGCATGCATGTGCACTTTGGACACTCAGTGTTGAAAAGGTTAACCATCACTGCTCTATCGTATCTATGAAATGCTTAGCTATCAAAGTCTATCAATGCCATGGTGGCTCGGTGGTTAGAATGCAGAATTGCAGGCTGACTTTGCCCATAGCCCAGAGTTTGATCCTGACCAGCTCAAGGTTGACTCATCCTTCCATCCTTCCAAGGTCAGTAAAATGAGAACCCAGATTGTTGAGGCAATATGCTAACTCTGTAAACCATTTATAGAGGGGTTTAAAGCACTATGAAATGTATATAAGGGTAAGTTCTATTGCTATATTTGCTATATGTTTTTTGTTAAAAAAAAACCCAAGTATGTATGATGAAAAAAATGTGAAGAACCCTCAATTACCTTAAATTATCTTAAAAGAAACCTTTAGCATTTTAATTGATTACCGATCAACCATTGGACAGACATGGTTGGATTCACCTCACAGCTTGATGGGTCTGAGATTTGAAATGCTTAAAAAGTATTTGATTCATTGGGAATAGTCTGAACATCAGAATAGGGCCTTATATATGGGTCCCTGTTAATCCTTTTTGAGGAGGTTCATTCTCTTGAACAAAGAGCATTTTCCTCAGTCATGGTGTCTTGGAATCAAATGCTCTGTGAGTATTGAAAAAATGTTTAATATTCAGTGTAATAAAAATCATTGCATTTTAATCCACAGATGCATTCTGAATATTCTGCAAAGAAGAAGGGTATTGTGGTGGTGAGTCAGGATTTACTTTGTTGTTGTTGTTGCTGTTGTTCAGGATATTTATATATAGTATTAGTCTCCTTAGAAAGAAATAATCACCCTTTGATGTCTTTCAGTTCTGTTAGACTGGAAACATTGATGTTTCAGGCTTCAGGGAAAGCAACTGTCTTCTTTGTCTTACTTTCCATTAGGAGGAGGTTTGTTTCAGACAGGTATGGAAGCTATAGCAACAGCAACAAGAACTACCAGTTGCACTGCCTCAGTACCAAAGTACACAGCATGGATTTATCAAGGTTTTCATGTTGCAATATTTAATTTGTGTTTCCAGACAGTCATCTTTAAAAAAAAAAAAGTTCTCAAGCTTGACAGTGGCAATACTTTAGACTACATATTATGTGCTTAAATGCATCCTCTAGATATGTTTTTAAATATAAGTTTGTTTGTTTTTTTCTAAATAATCTTAAGTAAAAACTTGATGGCCAGTTTAACTGGAGATGTCTTTTTCCCCAAAGTAAGCGATTGAGAGAAGTTTTTGAATCACTCATCTAGAACACAGGAGTCAAACTGGATTGGATCATGTGACATATTGTGATGTATCACAACAATTTTTGCTTTTGTGGAGCCTGGGTAGGTGTATCATGAATTTGATGCATCTGGCCTGTGGGCCACCAGTTTGACACTCCTGACCGAGAAGATACTGTGTTAGTTTTGTTTTTTTTTCATTGTGGCACATACATGAATTGAATCTAGCAGATAAACCAGTAATCTATCTCAGTTCATATATATGTGCAAATGTTTCCAGTTTTAATTCAACCGGTTAACCACAAGAAATATAGGCATGTAAACCAATTCAGAAATGCCCACATCCATCAAAAGAAATGGATCTTGCTTTCTAATTTAACTCAAATTATTATTACTTTTATTTGTAAGCTTAATTAGTAAAATAATTTACAACATCTTAAGAGCCACCGTGGTGTAGTGGTTAGAATGCAGTACTGCAGGCTACTTCTGCTGATCACCAGCTGCCAGCAGTTTGGCAGTTCAAATCTCACCAGGCCCAAGGTTGACTCAGCCTTCCATCCTTCCGAGATCAGTAAAATGAGATTGTTGGAGACAATATGCTGACTCTGTAAACTGCTTGGAGAGGAAGCACTGTGAACTGGTATATAAGTCTAAGTGCTATTGCTATTGCTATATGGTTATGGAAAATGTCATGTTTTTGTTCAAAGTGATGTTTATCACTTCCTAGTTACAATATAATAGATTGCATAAGTAAATTAGAGAAAGAGTTCCAACAATGTGGACAGTAGTTCATTCAATTATCTTAACTTCAGGGAAATTAACTAGTTTAAATTTAAATATAATGACAATGACAAAGCAAACCACATGTGAAGCTCGCAAACAACAACACCCCTTGCTTATCAACACTGGGTTTTGAAGGATCTTCAATAAGCTTATAAACTGCTTTCACCTAAACCAGAATAAAAGTCTGATGCATGAAAAAAAGTAAGTTATTCCATGTGATTCTGATCCAGTCCATCACATTTTCAAAGCAACATTCATTTATGGCAAATAAAGATTATACTAGGGACCTGCAATGAGTAACAAGTAGTTCAAGGACCAAATATAGCTATTGACTCAATGTCAAAAACTCACTCCTTTCTCAAGCACTCTTTGTAGCAAGGGAGGGGGAAAGGTATTGGAGAAAAAATATTAAAAGTGGATAAAAGTGATGAAAAATCAAAACACCAAAGAGCTTTTGAAGAATGCTTTGTTTACATAAAAGTTATCCCAATTAGCTTTGACGAAGATGCTTTACTGTGTCCTTTCTTGCTTTTTAAAGTAGAGTGAAACTGTGGAATTGCTTAACTTTGTGGCCTGGGAGTCAAAGATAATGAACAGAGTCCCTTCTCTCCCTCTCTCTCTTCCTCCCTCCCTCCCTTCCTCCTTCTCTCTTTCTCTCCCTCTCTCTCCCAGTGTGTGTGTGTGTGTGAGAGAGAGAGAGAGAGAGAGAGAGGGAGAGAGAGAGAGAGAGAGAGATGTCAACAACATCACACAAGTATCTTCACTCAGATGCTGTGATGCAAGTAGATGATTACAACTTTTAGGTCATGATGATGTCACCATGCATATGTCATTATTTTGGCATCATTAGTTTTCTGAGGATACTATGCCCATTGCTTGCCTAGAACTTATTAACTGTTTGGAATATGACATCCTATAGATAATCCTGGAAATAATGCAATCCTAACTTGTCTTCCCTTTTCTGGAATCAGTTCTGTGATCATGTATGAGAAGATCTCGATAGTCCTAACCTAGCTGGACCAGGGTGCAATTTACAGACACCATGCTTGAAATATCTAAGCACAAAAACATTAAATAGCTGTAGAATGAGCCCTTTCCTACCTTTAATTCTTAGCTGTGGAATATTCTACGGACGATAAGGCACTGTATTTTTCATTTACTAAAATATTTATTTTCAGCAAGACATTTGGAAATAAATGCTGGTGATGGTGAGTTGTGCTCAGTCTCCTGGGTCAGCTATAATAAGATTTCATTTTTATATTGATTTGTGTCTCATTAATTGTGGGTTTATTTTATTATCTTTGTATTTTTTACCCCTTAGAAAGCTAAGTCACATATATTTATACAAGGAAGGCACAATTAAATATGACAGCAATAAAGAAGGCTAATTTCAACTGAAGACTGAAGCACTTTTTGCATCCCCTGGAATACTAGTCAAGTAAACAGGAATTTATAATAAAATTTAAAGTGCACACACATTTATAACTGTCTAGAAACAGGTCTCAATGCACTTAGTGGAACTTAATTCTGAGGAAGTATGTACAAAACAGATACCAAGATGACTAGGGATATACTCAATTGCCAGACAAAACATTGAGTCTCAAGGAATGATGGAAAAACAAAGTTGAAAGGAATCTTGGAGGTCTTCTAGTCCAACCCTATGCTCAAGCAGGAGACCCTATAACATTTTAGACAAATGGTTGACCAATCTCTTCTTAAAAACCTCCAGTGATGGAACAGCCACAACTTCTGAAGGCATGCTGTTCCACTGGTTGATTGTTCTCACTGTCAGGTTCTGATTCTAGGTTTCTTCTCTTTTCATTCAGTTTCCACCCATTGCTTATTGTCTTGCCTTCTGGTGGTCTTGAATTTCTCTTTTTTGTGGCAGCCCCTCAAATATTGGAACACCACTACCATGCCATCCCTAGACAGACCCAATACCTTGATTAGATTCCATCCATTGTTTTTTGTCTTGCCTTCTAGTGCTATGGAAAATAATTTATAGTCCCTCATCTCTATGGCAACCCCTCAAATATTCTATGGACGCAGTGGCTCAGAGGCTAAGACAATGAGCTTGTCAATCAGAAAAGGTCAGTAGTTCGGCAATTTGAATCCCTAACACTGCATAACAGAGTGAGCTCCCTTTACTTGTCTCAGGTTCTGTCAATCTAGCAGTTCAAAAGCATGTAAAAATGCAAGTTGAAAAATAGGGGCCACTTTGATGTGAAAGTAACAGTGTTCAGCATGCCAATCACATGACCACAGAGACGTCTTCAGGTCGTGCTGGCTGTTTGGCTTTGTAACAGAGATAAGCACTGCCCCCTAGAGCTGGAAACGACTAGCATATATGTGCGAGGGGAACCTTTACCTTTACTTACAAATATTCAAACACTGCTCTCATGTCTCCCCTAGTCCTTCTTTTCACTGAACTAGACATACCCAATTTCTGCAAATGCTCTTTTTTTTTGCCTTCAGCCCTCCTCGCTCCCCAAAAATCATCTTTGTTGCTCTTCTCTGCACCCTTTCCAGAGTCTCAACATCTTTGTTATATTGTGGTGACCTAAACCGATTGCAGTATTCCAAGTATTACATTATATAATGCTTACCAAAACATTATAAACAGGGGTGGAATTCTACCAGTTCACACCTATTCACTAGAACCAGTTGTTAATATTCTAAGCAGTTCAGAGAACCGGTTGTTAGAAGAAATTCCTGGCCTAATCCTGTAAGGAAGGCAGGAAGGAAACCTTCTGATGTTGCTTACAGAAAGTGCCTCTTTGTTAACCCTTATTACATTCTTGGCAGGATTGGACTTCCCATCTCAGGAACTTCTCTGGAGTTTTTTTCCCCTCCTTTGCTGGTACTTTGCTTGTGTAGAGTGACCATTAAAGTCACAGTGGCACTGAAAAAAGTGACTTATGACCATTTTTCACACTTATGACTGTTGCAGCATTCCCACAATCATGAGAGGCCAGGTGAGGAGATGCATGCCTCAATGTGAGTGATATTGAGTTGGCCATGCCCAGCCAATAATATGACCACCAAGCCACACCCACCAATTAAGCCACGTCAACAGAACTGGTTGTTAAAAAATTTGAATCCTACCCTTGTTCCTACCCAATGGCAAGAATATTAAGTGGGAAGGGAATTGCAGCAGCTATACTAGTCAATATCTAGAGGGCTTCTATGATCATTTTTTAAGTGTACTATATCCAACAGTCTGCTTGTAAGCCTGTGCAGTGGTTAAATCTAGCAAGACACAGTCTTTTGAACATCTGTATCCCAGGAGCCCTGAGTTTTAAACAGGAAAATGAATCAAATCTTTTGAACAACATTAATACCTGATTGATTGGATCAGAAGCACAACTAGCTAAATTTAGCTAGCAACCATCCTAGGACTATCCAAACATAATATATGATTTTTTTTCCTTGTGTTCATTTGTTGGAAATTAGATTTTCAAGGCATTTTTCTGGAGGGTGTTGTTGCTTTTATCAAAACAGTTGGGAAGTGTGATTATAGGGAGGTTATAAGAATCTATGGAACAAGCTTATTATATCCTTTTCCTTCTGTCTTGATTTTCAACAGCTAACAGATATGATGTGAATGATATTGAGTTGGCCACATCTAGCCAATAACATGACCACCAAGCCATTTCCACCCAGTCACATGACCGCCAAGTCATGCCCACACATAAGCCACGCCCACAGAACTGGTTATTTAAAAAATTGAATCCTACCCCGGATTATAAAGCAGTAGTATCACTTCTCATAATCTTGATTCTATCCCTCTGATAATGCAGCCTAGGATTGCATTGGTTTTTTGGGCAGCTGCAGCATATTGAGGCTTCATGTTTGATTTTCTACTAGGATTCCAAGATCCTTCTCACAGTTACTGTCGATGAGCCAAATTTCACCTACCTGTACATTTGGTTTTGTTTTGTTTTGTTTTTTTGCCTAAGTGTAAAACTAAGTGCAAAATTTGAGCATAGTTGTTTGTTTGCAATGTTTATGATACACCCAATCCATAGGCTATAGCATCTGAATATCAAATTAAGCAGTTTTACCCAATCCAACATCACAAACATCACAAACCAAATGTCTACAGTTGAAAATCTATTGTAATATGGTGGGTTTAACATTTGCATAACATTTAAAAGATTTGCTAAATGTTACAGGTCCAGAACATCTGCACATTTCTCCTGTGTCAAGAAAGAAGGTAGCAACCCTCTCTCCTGATCAGCCAGGGGAATCAATGAATCCACACTCCACTGCATTTACTGCTAAATAAGGTGGTAAAACAGAGATTGTTAGTTTCCATTATTCTGTAACCTAACCTGTTTGCATTTTTAAATAAATCTGGTTAATAAGACTCATTGATCATCTAGCTTTATTGGTGGTGAAGGAGTCTGAGAGCTTGGCACTTTGAGAAGAGGGAGACAGCTTCATGAACCCTCCAGGAATGAAATTTCCAAATATTCCATAAGTGCAGATGTGGTATTCAGCAGGTTCTGACTAGTTCTGGAGAACCGGTAGTGGGAAATTTGAGTAGTTCAGAGAATTAGCAAATATCACTTCTGACTGGAGATGTTACAGTATCCTTCCCCTGCCATGCCCAACAAGCCACAGCCACAGAACCAGTAATAAAAAAATTTGAATTCCACCACTGTTCTGATTTAAGTGGTTTTATTCTGGATTGCAGTGAGAATGTATCTCTACTCCTAAAGCAATTAAGAAATACATATGATTACAGTAACATAAAAGAACCAAGCAAAGGCTTATGACTTTCTGACAACTGTAGGCAATTTTACCACTGCCAAATGTGCCTTTCTCTCACAAATCCATTACCAGAGGTGGTATTCAGCAGGTTCTCACCAGTTCTGGAGAACCGATAGCAGAAATTTCGAATAGTTCAGAGAACCAGCAAATACCACCTCTGACTGGAGATTTTACAGTATCCTTCCCCTGTTATGCCTACCAAGCCACATCCACAGAACCGGTAGTAAAAAAAAAATTGAATCCCACCACTATCCATTATCGTGACTTTTCTTCACAAAAGGACCTTGGAAACACCATTAACACCTCAGAACAGGTTTGTAGACTGATATATTTGGAAGAGGCCATTTAAATGCAGGGGGACGTAGTGGCTCAGTAGCTAAGATGCTGAGCTTATCAATCAGGTTTGAATCCCTACACCATTCAAATGGCGGTTTGAATCCCTAGCACTGCATAACAGAGTGAGCTACCATTGTCCCAGCTTCTGCCAATCTAGCAGTTTGAATGCATGTAAAAATGCAAGTAGAAAAATAGGGACAATTTTGGTGGGAAGGTAACAGCATTTTGTGTGCCTTTGGCATTTAGTCATGCCAGCCACATGACCATGGAGACATCTTTGGACAGTGCTGGCTCTTCAGCTTTATAACATAGATGAGCACCGTCCCTAGAGCTGGAAATGATTAGCACATGTGTACAAGGAGAACCTTTACCTTTATTTAAAGGCAGACAAGTTCTGGAATTCAGGTCAACCTTTCCAGACTGTCTAGCCTTCTTTGAACAATCCAATTCAAGAGTGAGCCCACTTCTTTTCCCAATAATCCAGTCCTACTGCTGGGAGGAAAACTTTCTCCCATGTCATGATAAAATTTGCTTCTGTCTTTGTGTGTCTGGAATTTCAGACATATCATGCAGGAATATATTCGTTTTTTTAAAACAAAAGCCCTCATGATGTCATTATAGGTAGTCCTTGACTTAGAACCAGTTGTTTGATGACCATTCAAAATTGCCACAGTGCTGAAAAAAATAGCAATTAGCAGTTAGACTTATATACCACTTCACAGTGCTTTACAGCCCTCTCTCAATTGCTTAACCACAGGACCTCACACTTACAACTGTTGCAGCATCCTCAGGGTTACATGATCAACATTTGGTACTTGGCAACTGGCAGGTTTTTGCAAAGGTTGCTACATCCTGGAGTCATGTGATCTTCATTTGGGACTTTCTGACAAGCAAAGTCAGTCAAGGAATCTGAATTCACTTAGCAATCCTATGGTTCACTTAACAACTGCAGTGATTCATTTAACAATCCTTTTCAAAAAGGTTGTAGAATCATATATGACCCATTGAACAATCACCTTGCTTAGCAATGGAAAATCTGGTCTCAAATGTATTGTAAGTCAATTGTAACACATCAGGACTTTGATCTGCCTTTTGAATGATCATTTATTTAGCACAAATTATAAGGACAGAGTAGACTGTCATCTATGGCAGAGATTTAAAAAAAATCTAGCACAGCAACCATCACAGCTACCATCCTGAATTTTTAACCCCTCTCCCTCCTTATATGTATACCCCCAATATCATGAAGAGCTTGCATTGTTAAATTTCAGACATTCTTAGGAAGTTTCTGTATTTCTATGCTAAGGAGGAAAACTATTTCATTGGCTTCATATCAGTATATGTTACAGAACTTGAAGCCTTTTAATGATGCATTGGATCAACTGGAAACTAGCAAACAGCAACAGCACATAGACTTATATACCACTTCATAACTTCATCACTTCATCGACTTATATACTACTTTACAACACTCTCTAAGTGGTTTACAGAGCAGTATATTGTCCCCAACAATCTGGGTCCTCATTTTACCGACTTCAGAAGGTTGGAAGACTGAGTCAACCTTGAGCCAGTCAAGACAGAACTCCTGGCAGTGGGCAGTTAGCCTGCAATACTGCATTCTAACCACATAGGAACATAAAAGTGTTTTTTTTTTCTATATCTCCTTCTTATATAAACCAGCCTTCAGCAACACAATGCTCCTTAGAGAACATTTGTCTAGAAAACCTGTAGAATTCCTGTACACCATCTAAGCTACAGATCTTTTTTTGCATAATTTTGACCAACATGATTCTCCTACGTTTACCTCATTCTGTGCTCTTGACTGCAGCCCACCATCAGCAAATAATTGCACTGTCTGAATACCCCATCTGAAGTTAAGAACCAGTATTTCAATTCATAGAAATTCATACACCTTGAAATCTCCCAAACTAAATTTTTGTATGACTATCAGCATTTCCTGTGTCAATAGGTATATAAAACAATCTCTTTGCCATAATAGGAAGAAAATCCTGTGATTATATATTTGTTTCCTACGGATGCATACATACCATTCTAGATAATTTGCCTGCTTCAAAGCGTATTATAATCCACAGAGAATTTATCTCTTAAAACAGAAATTGTTTTAAAACTCTCCAAAATGGCTTTGCTGAAAAAATGAGCCACTATTTTATTGCAGACAGGAAGATAGCAATTATCTTGAGGCAAGCTGAGCATGTAAAATTGCATATGATTAAAAAAATAAGGCAAAGAATTCTGTTGAAAAAATAGAATAAAATACAATACAAAAATACAATATTTTTAACTTCCGATTTTCAATAGATTTTTCTCCATAACTTCCATACTTCATCCACCTTACCTCTTTCCAAAAATATTAAGTATAATAAATCTTAAATGGCCCTTATCTTTAGCCTTTGCTATTAGAAATGATTAGAAAACACAACTTTTAGAGACTGAAAACTAAAACTAATTAAATGAATCTGAATGAAGAAGAGCTGTAGGGCCTAGTAAACCATATTATACTGAGCAGCACTATAAATATCATCTAACTTGTTTTACTAGCTATTAATTTTTTAATTGAATGGGTAGGAGGGAGATTACAATTTACCTTCGTTTCCTAAAACAGATTTTTTTTTGCTTCTATCACTGTCAAGGCATTGCCAGCCATCTGTTCTGTAATTTGTTTCTAGCATCCCAAGCATAAATAAATAGATGTTGTCTGCCTTTGCACTGCACATCAGAATGATTTTATGCCTTTTTAAATGGCTATTTGGTATGCTCTCATGAAATCTCAACTTCAGAATTGCCTGGCCTTTTAGCAATGGATGATCTGGAGAACCATATCAATCATAGAATTTCTGATCTTCTTTGCTTCCTCCCCTCTTCTTTTATTAACTAGGCTGGAACTGAAATGATGCCAAAAATATCAGTTTCTCTCTAACACTTTTATATTGGCAATATATAATTATGCTGGGAATTTCCAAGTCTCAGTTCTACCTCACTTGTGATCATTGAAATAAACAACAGAAATTATAATATAGTAATGTGACAACACATTATATATTTATAGCCATTCCTGGGAAAAGAAGGGAACAGATTTATCGCACTTTTGCCATCTATTTTTCTATGAAAATTTGTTTTAGTCTCTTGAATATAATAGCTGTTTTGCATATCTTTTGCCATTGAGTATTAGCAGAACTTCATGAAGTCTGAATGAACAAGTAACAACAAAGTTTGATACAGATTTGGTTTATTTCATAAACAAAATATTATAATAAAAATAATTGAAATGACCACTTCAATCAATACATTTTAGGGAATAATTAAGTAATTAACAGACTGCCCAACTTAAAAAAAGTTCTGAAGATGTTAGTTACAGTAAGTAGTCATTGTTACACATCAATCCCAGAAATGTTACAATATCATGTATACAGATACCAAAACTATAGAGCAGTACTTAGCAGTAGTCAAAGAAGTAAAATCAGATTGATCTGATAACAAAATAAAACAAGTCAAAGCACCAAGGACCCATCATTTCAACTCTGAGCTACAACTATCCTCCTTTCTAGCAGCCATGTCTAGGCTAATAGATGTTTTTGTCAGTGTACAATATATATTGCTTAGACTTCTTCTAATATATAAATATCTAAAACTCTTTTATCAGCCTTTATAAGTTTCCACTCTGACTACTAAATTTCATTTTTGGTGATGTTTTAAAGATAGTTCAGATTCTTCAATTTAGGCATAATACTGTCCTCTGGTTCTTGATACATTGTAAAGAAATTACAATGTCGATAGTAAAAGATCACATATTTTATAGTGCTCAAACAATAACAAAAATCTATAGCTTTTTACTGCAGCCACTGCAGTAACAAATTACAATTTATTGTGATACTTTGCTGGTATAAAATGATTTATTCAAGACTTTATCAGTCCAAGTTTAAATAAACAATATAGTAAAATACCCTATTCTATGTAGGATTTGTACAAACTCTGGAGCAAGTACAGACAACATATTAAATGTATCATGTGGCTAAGGAAATACTTTTGAGTAATCATGTTGTACTTCTATTCCACAAAATTCATTCACAGTAGTAGAATGTAGCACTAGGCAATTCTTTAAAACTAAGCAAGAACACTTTATAATCTCTCCAATTTCTCTCCCTCTAAATAAAGATATAAATAGATTCTTGTAAATCTAACATGAAGCAAGGATTTTCTCCAATAATGGAGAATATTTGTAGCTTAGGGTTGAAATAAGGGGTTCTTGGTACTCTCTACTCTTGGTTGTCTTCTTGCAGACATTTCATTACCCAAAATAGGTAACAATATCAGAGCTGTCAGTTTATATTCTAGTGCCTTGCCCTGTCGGTGTTGGTAGGGATGGTTTTAGAGAATTTTTAAAGTGCCAAGAACCCCTCAAGAATTTTCTGTTGATCTCAAAAAACAAATATTTTCTCCCAAGTTTGTAATTTCTCTCCACTTGAAATTTTGCTTGTCTTCCTGTCAATACCATTTGTAGAAAATAAGTTGCCAAATTTTCTTTAAAAGTATTGACTAATTAATAGGATCAGTCCATAAAATATAGTTAAATTAGAAGCAGAAACTAAAGGCAAAGAAGTGACAGACTCTAAGAGAGAGAGTCATAATAGCAGATTAACAAAGTTGATTAACTTTGGAATTAACTAAAAGGGAATTAATTAAAAGATTAACAAAGGAACCTTGGAGGTTTTGTAGTGCAACCTTCTGCACAAGCAGGAGACCCTATACCATTTCATACAAATAGCTATCCAATCTGTTTTTAAAAGCCTTCGGTGATGGAGCACCCACAACTTCTGAAGGCAAACTTTTCCACTGGTTGATTGTTCTCACTGTTAGGAAATTTCTCCTTAGTTCTAGGTTGCTTTTCTCTTTGATTAATTTTCATCCATTTCTTCTTATCTTGCTTTTGGTGCTTTAGAAAATAAGTTGATCCCCTCTTCTTTTTGCAGTCCTTCAAATATTGAAAGATTGCTGTCATCTCACTAGTCCTTTTCATTAGACTGGTCAAACTAATTCCTGCAATCATTCTGCATATGTTCTTATGTTCATATCATTGTTCTTGCAGGCCCCTAATCATCATTGTTGTTCTTTTCTGTACTCTTTCCAAATTCTCTGCATCTTTAAATAAATAAATCTAACTTAGCATCTACTTCTGTCATACTACAGCAGCATCATTGAGAATGTCCTGACATACAGTATTCTTGTATGGTATGGGAGCAGCTCTGTAGCAGACATAAAAGCTCTACAGAGAATCGTTCAAATTTCCCAAAATGTCATTGCGCTCTAGCTACCAGTCCTGGATGACATCTCATCTCCTCAAACCTTGTTTGAGGAAGTTGCACAACATTCTCAGAGACTCTTCCCATCCTGCTTACAATCTTTGTGAACTGTTGCCTTCTGGCAGAAGATATACAGAACAATTAAAACTCAGACCACACATTTTCTGAATAGTTTTTATCCCAGAGTTATAATTGCACCTAACAATGAACTTAAGGACCACCATCAGTGAATTATTGGACAGTATTACTTGGTCTGTTGTGTGGATGCTTGTGTGTTTTTAGAAGGCAGGAAATTTTGGTGGGTGGGGACGTGTTTGGTGATTGTCATGTGTGTATGCATGTTGAGTATGGTTTGGGTGTTATGTGAATTTCATTGTATGTATACTGTGTATATATGTACAATGACAATAAAGAATTCAATTCAATAAAAAAATAATAATAACATGGATACCAAAACTGGATGCAGCATTCCAAGTATGGTCTTACTACAGCTTAAAAAAGCAATACTAATGTTTCACCTGATCTTGATTGTATCCCTCTGTTAACTCTGGAGAGACAGTGGAGCAAAACCTGATAGGAATGGTTTTGAAACTTGGTAAAATAGAGACATATCCAGAAAAAAAAAAGATTCCAATGGAATCTTTAGAACTTCCAATTATGTGATATATTGTTTCATCAAAGTAGACCAGTCTGGCAAGTTACTAGGAATTTTGCATTTCTGTAAAATCTGGTATTCAGCTTTTCTAGAAACTATATGCAGTACTAAATTACAGTATTTTGGTAGGCAATTGAGTTCTTTTTTAAAATAATCAAAGTATATATTAAGAGTTTATTAAATATCATTCTTTAAGTGGGAAGTTCAATATTAAGTTGGCTGATTTAATCATTTTGTCCAGAGAAGGCAACATAATTCATTGAGATATCCACAATACAAATCAAATATGCATTGTAGAACATCACACTTTTTACTAGTGCATAATGAATAATAGCTGTTGCAAAAAAGAAGTGCCAAATGAAAATATCTCAACATTACAGCCCAATTTGCTTTGTTTTCTCAACATTATTTCCTTGTTTTAATTTTATGACCAAAAGCTAGAGATCATAAAACTCAGCTACATTTTAAAACAGCTATGATTGTGACAGGTTTTTTTTTCAAGAGGTGGTCCATTCATGGAGATAATGTGATACAATGGCAGTTGAAGAAAGAAGCTGGAGGCATTTTATGAAAGATTTCTTTGAACACCTTCCCAGATTTTCTGGGCCCAAAGATATTTTTGCTTTTTTTTTTGCTGCTGCTTTTTTTTTGTTGAGGGAATTTTTCATAAGACTATAAGCTCAGTTGTAAACATTGTCTGCTAGAACAGCCCTACCTTAAAGTGTATTTCCGGGGATAGTTCCCTAATAGTTAATAATTCTTGAAATTAGAAATTAAATTATTTTATGCTTCTCTGATTCATTTTATACATAAAGGAATATGCAATTTTCAGAACAGCAGATAATTATAATTTCATTCACTCATTTTTGAATTTTAACCTTTTCAAAAATTTGGTCCCAGTTGGTTCCTTAACTGGGAGGGGGAAAGGAAGAAGATTTAAAAAAAGTTTTAAAACTAAGATAATGTGTCTTTAAAGGCTTATATATTATGTCTCTCAATTTAATTTTGTCAAGAAAAGTGATATAAAATCACACAAAACAAAATAAACAGCAATAAATAAAAATAAATCCCAATGAGCAGAGGACAACAAAAGGCAAATTTATTAACACTGATACTGACAAAATCTTAAAGAGGGCTGCCAAGCTGATCTATAAGGCAAAGAAGAGAATATCCTTGAAAAATGTACCACGAGGGAGTTATTTTATTTGGATCAAAATCTGCCTGAATGGTATCTGAAAGCTTGCTGGAGGAAAGAATGTGTGATAATCTTGTAAAATATATTTTATGTATTTATATTTTTATTTTACTTCTAATGTACAAATATCAAAACAGAGAAAGAGAGAATGAGAGAGTGGGTAATATCCCTTTTTAAGGATCATATTCCCAAATCAAATATACCTTTTCTGTAGATTAAAATAATTTACTGTAGACTTAGCCAAGATAATTCATTATCTGCTTTTGCTAACTGATCCCAAGCTCCATGAGTTCAAGGCAGAATTAAATTTGAGCCAAAGATGCAATGGCTCATTTTCTTGACTGTCACAATGCAATAATATCATTGTTTGATTGGGTTATTAACAGCATAATATTTTTCAAGTTTACTCAAGGCTGTTTGAAAGAAACTCATGCTTCTAATAATTCCTTTATGGTGAAACAGGATGCTAATTAGCTGGATTCAATTAAAGCAATTTTGCCTTATTAATATATCTCGGAATAATAACAGCTAATTTACTTGGCATTATACTGCAGTTTACAAAATGCTGGGTGGATTCCCCTTCAAATGCAGACCTCCACACTTATAGATTCTAAGAAAGTTTCTGGAAACATGATCGCTTTGCTCCCAATGATTGTGATCTGAATTAGAACTTCTGTGCTGTCATTAGTTTTTTTAAGCAAAACAGGACCATTGGGTTTAAGCCTATCTGCTGTATGTCAAGGAACTACACAGCAGCTGTCCAGATGACATTGGAGACACTGATACAAGCTTGTATTCTTTATAAAAATATATTTCACATTCAAATTTAGTCTTTGTCATCATCCAGAAAAGGAAGAAGATAAGATAGTCAGGAACACAGGAATGTCATAGGGTAAATCTAAAACAGGATACAGAACACACAGAAGAAAAAAAAGGGGGGGGGGGACAAAANATCTAAAACAGGATACAGAACACACAGAAGAAAAAAAAGGGGGGGGGACAAAAAGGAAACTCCCCCTTTATACTTACAGCAACCAATGATAGCATAGATTGTATCATGCATGAGACAGTACATTCTAATTAATCAAATACAAATGTATGTTCTGGCCTATTGTACACTTTCTGTTCCAACTATTAAATTCAATATCCTAACAGAAGATAACTCCAGAAAGATGTATGTGTGCATTTGTCCACTCATTTAATATAGCATGTAATTTTTCACATCAATATCAAACTAGAAAATAAGATTGTATATAAACCTAATGGTGTTTACCCAGAAATGGAAAGAGAAATACCTAGTGAAGATGAGGTGATAGATAAGATCTTGATCTGCACTGAAATGGATATATTAACCTTGGAGATGAAAGATAAAGATGAATCTGATTACTATATGATGTGGAATAAATTCTATTATTGGAGGGAACAGAAAGGCAGTTCGCAAAATGATTGACTCAACTGATATGTAACCAAAATGGTTCAGAATATATAAAGACCTTATGTATATAAATGCATATAAGATCTTGCATGACATGTTAGGACAAAAATATATGTCAATGAAGTCCATGATGTTCAATGTTTTTAAATATTGTTATCAATAAAATTTGTTTTTTTTTTAAAGATTGTATGTAAACCTTTTTCAGGTAGCATGAGAAAAAAATAAAATACTGAAGGCATTTATAAATATCCCAAAAGGAGAATGTATAGTTCTGAACACTTATATATGTTCTGTGATGAGTATTAATTTAGTTAACATGGGCATAAAGGTAATTTTCACCTTGTCACAAATTTGTAATAAATTCATATGGCAAACTTCAAACTTGGATATTGATGTCCAACTTTGAAACAAATTATTTCTTTCAAAAAATGTTCCAAATATTAAAGGGTGTTTCTTCAGGTTTTTTTTTTTTAAAGAGGAAAAGGTAAAAAAGAAGGAGCTAATAACAAGATAATTTTATATATACTGTATAAATATTAAATTTCAAAATGATTCAACTGAAAATCAAGGGAAAAAGGGGTTCCATTTGATTTTGACTAAATGGGCTATGCTAAAGTATTCATTTTTCTTTGTAGGTTTTGAAAATATATAATGATGGCTTATTAGGAAAAACAGGGTTTGATAAATTGAAGCTTAGAGTTATGTGTGAACCAAGTATCAAATGTTGATAAACCCCATTACAAAAGTGGACATTTTCTCCTGAAGAACTTATTTATACATTTTTAAACATAATTTTTTTAGAAAGTACAAAAATTATGTCAACATTTTTCATTTTCTCGACTGAATATCCATTAAACCAGAGCATGGAATATTTTCCCTTAAATTCCTGAAAATCTGGCTTTCCCCCCAAACAATGGGATAGGATTGGGTGACTTTCCCCTCAGCAATTTGACTTGGTGTCAGGTTTTTGTTGTTTTAAATGTGTTTAGTTTTATAATTTTAATATGACTTTTATGCAGTTTTAACTTTGATTGGGAGCCATTTATACTTAGCTGTGAGATAAACACCTATATATACAAATTTAAATAATTTCAATAAATATATCATACAACATATACCATACAACATACATTATGCATCATGCATCATGTGCTGTGCATTGTGCATCATGTATTGTACCATATCCTTGGATGGATGAAATAGCTATCCCATTTACTTGTTTCAAATGTTGTTCCTATGATGCTTAATGATGCAGTTTCTTTCAAGATGACAGTATAATATCAATCACATGCTTACTGTACTTAACAAAGCTTGATATCTTCTCTGATTAGCTAGTTGCCTCTGCATCAGATTTACTCCAGTCAGAGAAAATGGAAGTATCAAAACAAATGGACTTGATTTTCCAAATCATCAAATTAGATCAAATTGATGAACTAAATTGAATCAGTGATTTAATTTGGGTCAACACCAATCCCTACAACCTTACTCTCTATCAGAGATCTAGCTCAGCAGTAATGTTCATGCGCACCAACCTTTGGAAGAGGACTTTCAAAATACATGGAATAGCATATTTTTTAATACTTTGCATTTGATTTTCCTTTTTCCTATAAATATAAGGAATATCTTGAGAGTGCTTTTAGCAGAAATGTCAGTGGAAATTCAAGGAATACATAGACATAAGGTGGAAGTTAGCTTCTTTATCATTTTTTTTCCTCCTTTCTTGTACCCCTGGAGGCTTCAAATGAACTTTACAAAGAAAACACATTTACTTTCAATTACCTATTTACTTCACAAAGAGTGACAGCTTGATTCCTGAAAGGGCAAAGATAGGCAGCGAAGAAGACAATTTTTTTTAATGTTCTGTAATTCTAGCAGATAATTTCTTGTATCTTGCTTCAGGTTAGGAGTGTTACTTGCTTCTTAGTTTGGTCATATTCTTTCCTTTTAAAACATTGTGCAAAATACTTTGTATTTTATCATTTAATTAAGATCTAGATTATTTGGATGTATCA